>QNGE01004475.1:0-21166 GCA_008508345.1 Paragonimus westermani
TATTTTAGTTTTCGTTTGCGTCACTCGTGTGAATGGCTTACTGGGCCTTTGGCTCATGCTTGTCCATGCTGTTTTTTTGCAGGGCTGTTGTTGGAACCCTTGTTTCGGAAAAACGCCATCCCTTGGTGTCTCCACAGTACCCCACATTTGGTCCGCAATTACTAAGGACAGCCAGTGTGGAAACGGCCGGCTTGCACGATACACAACTGTCTTGGGTTCTGTTATCCTTGTTAGGAACCGCGCGACTGTTCTGTGGAATCTACAAACTTAGACTTCGAAACGAAAATGATCATATGCTCCCATCCGTGTTTTAAAAATGCACCCGGTAAGTCCTCCCTACTCAAAAGTAATCATTGAAAGAAATCCAACCCAATTGGATTGCTTATGCTATTATAATACAGTAATAAAAGAGAGGCAGGTGTATCTCATTAGCTGAGGTCTTCCACCATTAGTTCGCACGTTTTAATTGACTTTCCTGGTTATATCCGATTAGTTAGTTAATGCTTATCTCTTATAAGTGTACTTACATCTGTGGTGACTATAATTAATAGTATTCTGATAGTCGCATTCATCTGTACATTTTCGATGATTTTGGTTTTGCACTTACTTTCGTCTTAGTCAAGCTACCCATTTTGTTACATCCGGCCCGGGGCTAAAATCACAACTCGCTCAGTGCCTCGCTAGCTTGACGTGTCTTTCTATGCTCTATTTTCGAGGGTCGGTGATAATACATGGAATCTACGCGCTGAGTTTTGGCTTTTCATTGTCGATCGATTATCGATAGTAATCACTGACAGGGTTTTATTTTGTTGGATCGGTTCCAACACATCAAACAAGTGTTTATTGACCACTGAATCTACATGCTAAACGGTTCGGTGTTTAGTTTCAACGTCTGGTGCAGCAGTTGTAGTGGACTAACCCTATACAAAAGTAAAAACACGAAGTCAGTTCAAAACGCACTCGCTAAAATGGGCCACTACAGGCAGCCCGGTCCTAAGCGGAGCAGGAGTACCAAAGGGACGGGACGTGCGCACCATAAAGTATGTTGTCAAGTTGTATCAATCTAAAGAAGCTGTGCTCATTTTGTATAAGGACAGCTGATGTGGACTGTATGTGAAAATGAAGCGGAGTGTGAAAATATGTACAATACCCTATAATAAGCATAACAATATGTAAAGACTGTTGGCTGTCTTGTTGGAACTGATCCAACGGAATAAAACCCACTCAGCGATCACTATCGACAATCGATCGATGGTGAAAAACGAACTCAGCGCGTTCACCCCCGTGTATTATAATCGACCCTTTAAAATGGTATACGGAGAGAGGCGTTAAGCTAGTGTGGCACGGAGCGAGTTGTGATTTTAGCCCCGGGCTGGGTGGCTTGACTAAAACAAAAATAAGGTACAGATAGATGCGACTATCAAAATATTATTTATTATAGTCGCTACATAGCTCCCCCCAGAAGTCTAATACGTATTGCACAGGCCTTCGTTATTGCAGGGAGGGAGGAAAAATCATACGTCTTTTTGACTGATCGCAGTTACAGGGTGATACACGTGATAAGGAATGTCAAAGTTCGGGGACTGGGGTCGCTCGAAAATAGTTGCTGCGCTGGTATGGTTCATTTATTCATGTTATTTAGTCTTCGGCGCGTTTCTTGTCTATCGCAGCGGGCTGTCCGACCCTAAAAACTCTTGGGAGAAAGAGGGGTAGGTTTGTCCAGTGCTGTACGATAGGTAGATGGGAGTTGTCTCCCCACGCACCATGTCCGCATCGTCTGGAAGAGGGAGAAAACACGGTGAAGTACCCACAGGACAGGCAGAAAAGGATAACTCACCATTTCAACGTATCCGGTGGACCAAATTTCACAACCAACGTTTCATAGACACTGCAACTTTGAGTGTCACTGCCTTTGGTTTTCTCTTCTTTTTTTGTCATCCTGTCTACAGTTGATAGACTCAAAGAAGAAAAAGATTAGCAGGCGAATAGACCTGGTCCAGAACAACGCCAAGGAACGTGGTGTCTAAACTGACAAGTATCCTCAGGCAGGTCATGCGAGTGGATGCCAGGTGGACTGAAATGAAGCCGATAGCTTAGGTTTGGCGCCGGTAGTGTCATTCGCGCAATCGCTTAGTGTGAAATGCTGTTGGCCTAGAGATATCCATGGTTTGCACAACCAAGGTGGATTATTCCTTGCACACCTGCACGAGCGATCTTATATGGCTTAACAAAGCTTCTGACACGGTGTTGAAAAAAACAGATGAGCCATGGAGATCAAGGGTGTCTGTGTACCGAAGAACAAACAGGAGGGACCGTGCACCGAGGACATTAATGCTATTCTTGTTCCCCTTGCAGTACCGGCGTTAGGTAGTGCTTACGACGTTGCAGGGTCCGATGCCGACTGAGATGTGCCGTGGCTAAAACTGCACTCGTATGGATGGGCGACAGAGATTGTCTCCGGGTCGGTCCTGAATATTGAGAATCTTATGGAGGAAATAACATAAGGAGCACGCTGATGCGTTTACTAAATGGTTCGTGCCAGAAACCGATGAATGAATGTTGAGATGCCTGATCTCGTGCGGGAATAACCTACCGAGGAATGGTGTTGTGGCAAGCGTTAGTGGTTCGAGTCGTGTGGACGTTTAATCCGAGGTGTTTGCCATGCTGCTTACGGCTGTGAGAGCTACATCGTTGGAAACATGTCCGATAGATGGTCAATGAAACCAGAGCTGCCAGATTTGTTGACTCGTGAATATCAAACTAGGTCAGATACTGAGTGTGTATTGCCTTGATGAGGCGTAGGTGCAGGGTTTGGTGCACCGTTTGGCCCGGTTACCGAAACGTTCGTGGTACCAACAGTCAGTTTTTGACCGCGGTATATGGCGCCTAGGTGATATACTAGGTCGAAGACCTGAAGAACGACTTGAAGAAAGTTAGTTCAAGTCACGTCGCGAAGCCTCGATTTCTGCTCTTAGAGCCTCAGTGTCTGGTAGACCACGCTGTCGGGACCGCGCGTGTCTACTTTAGAACGTAGAATAGATTGTGGTACACTCAAGCAATCAAGTAGTGGCTTGGAAGGCTCCATTACTTGAACAGCCATTTTCCCTGTCTCGACAATAGTTTGTGAACGAGCAACGGAAACTGTTGTTTACGTGGCTTCTAGCAATATTTAAATCCAGAGTTCCCGGAGGAGGGCTTCATCCATGTGAGAGTTGTCGATGAGTTGCTGCATTTGCGCTAGTAGCGTTGTAGGGCGTTTGTCATCATGCTTGAAGTCGTGGAAAAGTTTCTGTACGCGGGTCTTTCCGACGAGTGTCGCTCAGTTAACAACTGCTGTTTTAGGGTATCGTACTTGTGTTATACCGATTGGTTTACTATAACATCGCGAAGCTGTGAGGTAACATTGCTCGGAAGTCTGACTAACAACTGACAAGACTTTGTTTGATCATACAAAATTCCGTTGTTGAAAAATTCTGCTTCTAAGTAGCCAAACCAAAGAGGGTCTTTTTCAAGGAACTGGGGCACCGCTAGAGCATTAGTGCCAACGCGGAGACTGTCAACGTACTTAGAGGGTACTTCGGACATTGGGTAGTGATTACGCGGTTCAGACATCGATAATAACTAATTAAGCCGAATTGAGAAACTATACAAATGCTTATATGCCGGACGTACACACAAACGGAGAAAAACAACTGGTCACGTGTACGTCAATAAAGACAATATATGTGCAAGTATGCAAAGGAACGAACTCACCAGGACGCAAGAGACGACTGTAGTGGAACGTTCGAAATTTACGGGCTCACCAATTGTTGGAACTGATCCAACAAAATAAAACCCAGTCAGTGATCGCTATCGACAACCGATCGACAATGAAAAACGAAGATTCAGCGTGTTGACGCCCGTGTATTATAAATGATCCTTTAAAATAGAGTGTACGGAGAGAGATGCCAAGCTAGCGTGGCACGGAGCGAATTGTGATTTCAGCCCCGGGCTGGGTGGCTTGACTAACACAAAAATAAGTGGATAACCAAAATCATCGCAAAGGTACAGATAGATGCAACTATCAAAATATTATTTATTATGGTCGCTACAATCTGACCGCTCAGCCTGGGCGAGTGCGGGCAGGACCAACTGGGGTTTTCTGGTTGGACTAATGAGGTACGGGCTGTTCGACCGCGAGTCCTTAGGAATAGGATCCACCTCAATCGGTAGGAGGATCTTGCTGGAGTTCGGCATAAGCAACTTTAAGTCTGTCAATGCTCACTTCATCGTGGGCCTGTTGCGATCTGTCGCAAAGAAATTTGAAAATCGCTTAATCATACGGAATAATCCGGAGTATGTTTTTTGGAGAGGATCCTTAGCGGCACCGACACGAACAAAAGTAAAATCACGGGAGTCCACATTGGAGTGTTTTTGTTCCTGTTTGGTGTTTAACCTGGTAAACTGTGGTCGGATTTTCGCGATAGATATTGCAGCAAGATGGTAGCGTCAGAATTAGTTTGGCCGGCGTTCGACTTGCAGATCAGTTCACCAGGGAGGCGAATTGTATTGTAACCTAATTCTGCGGTCGTGCAACTAGTGTGTTCCTTAACAGTCGACTGAATCCGAAGTATGGCAAGGGGTCAGTGACCAATCCAACACTGGGAGTCTAGCTGAGCTTTCAAAGCGGTCTTCTGTTGACGATGAAAGCGTTCGACCAGACCAATTACAGCCGGATGATATGCAGTGGTTTTGGTATGATCTACTCTGAGTCTCTGAACAGCACTGATTGGGATTATGCGCATCTCTCAGCAGTTATAGTCATTGGAACACCATAGTTTGAGACCCACTTGTCAATGAACACTCTCGCAACTGTTTTGGCGTTCGTGTTGAGGAGAGGTGTTGTCACTTGCCATCTGGTGAAGTAGTCATCGCACGTTAAGGTATATCCATGACCTTTTGAACACAGAAACGGTCCGACTAGGTCAGCATAAATGATTGAAACGTGCGTCGGGGTTAGCGAATGTGCTGCGGCTCGCGATGATATGCCGGTGGACTTTACTGCGTTGACAATCAAAGCAAGTTCTCGCCCATTCTCGTATGTCACTATGCATGTTCGGCCGTGCAAGTTGGTCCTAAATCAGCTTGTCGGTGGCACGAATGCTGGGATGAGATGCGGTGGAGACTCTTGAGATCAGAGCATGTGAAGTTTATTAGAAAAGGGTTGATTGTCGTGGTATCACATGATCGCACCTTAGTAGTTGGCTAGGAGCAACGCTGGACGTTTGGGAGAAGAGATGCGACACAGTTACAACTCCGAATCTTTACCTTGTCCTCGAATCGACAATGTCAGTTCGATGTAGGCCACTTAAGGTGACTGGATAATGTGTTGGTGACGGTGTTTTTGTCTCCGGCGAACTGAACTGGGAGATGTTGTCCAACTGTCGAATCCCCCTCGTAGAGTATCGGTCGGGTCTGGTTTTGAAAGAGTAAATGAGTGGTTTGTCTGTTAAGACAGTAAAAAGCCTGCCTTCCAACACGTGACGAAAGTGTTTACTGGCGAGGAACATAGCCAGCAACTCGCTGCCGAAGGTATTATAACGCGTTTGCGCTTGTTGAGGATCGCGGAGAAGAAAACGATAAAAGCTGAACTTGACTGTTCACTGTCTGCTGCAGAACCGCGCCGACAGCTGACTGGGTTGCATCGGTCTGTAAAATGAAAGTCGAATCTTCGTCTACACGCAACTGTGTCATGGTCGTCACTTGTGATAACGTGTCTTCCACTGCAAGGAATACAGCGTTAGCTGGAAACATTGAAACAAAATGTTTGAGGCTGTCCTTTAGCAAATCTTTAATAGGTTTCAACAACTCCGAACAGCGCGGGATAAAGATAGTGGTAAGTAGCAATACCTAAAAACCGATGTAGGCTTTTCCGAGACTGTGATGGTGAATAATCTTTAAGGGAAGCGGTAGAGTTTCAGTATCGTCAAGTGTGATTCGGTGCCTCAATCATTTTATGGAGTCTATTGATCAAAGCGTTCAAAAACTGCGCGGAGGTGTGACATGTTGTGAGTCATTACTAGCTACGAGAATTTCGTCAACGCAGACAAACAAAGCGCAGACCATGGAAGACTTGGTAAGGTTTTAGGTACCATAAGCAAGGGTGAGACCAAAGGGCTACTGGAGGGCTGAATGATACCGAGTCGTAGAATTTTCTCGGATTCAGCTTTGGCGATTTTGTATCTTTCTGGTGGTAACCGACGAGGGCGTCCGATGACAGGTGGTCTTTTGGTGGTGATGTGGTAGAAAACGTGTTTTACTGGTGACAGTTGGCCTGATGGATTGATAAGGCTTGGGAACTGTCGACGTTGTCGACTGTCCAGCAGTTTCCAACTGCTTACATCCACCAAGAGTCCAAATGAGGTGAGGAAGTCAACACCAACAAGTAGGTGCTGTACATTTGGAACGGTACAGGTTTAGTGGAATTGCCAACGGAGACCAAGGTCGAGGATGAGTAGTTTCTTCCCGTAGGTCTGTAGGTTATACGACACCGGTGTGAGGTCATGTTCTTCACCAGTGGGTGGGGTAATACTAATCTTGGCGCCCGCATCAATAGGAAAATTGAGGGACGTTGAACAGCCGAATAAAAAAACAAGCGACGTAAGTCCGGGTCAGCGTGCAGCTGTCGCCATTGCTGACTGGCTTGGTCGTTTCCTGTTTGGGTTTGACCATTCCGAGATGAACAAGGCTGATTGCAATGACGAACACGCGTACCAATCCGACGGTGATAATAGCACACACTCCTATCAAACCATCGTGTGCGCGACCTACTTCGAGCGCACTGTTAGCCGTTTGTCTGGCAGTAGTTTCGTTAGGGTGGTTAGGTGCAAGGACTTCAGTGAACATTGCTCTTTCAGGTTTGAGCCATCCTGTTGGAGGGTATCGCGGCTGCAAGACGCCTGCAACTGGGCTACTTGCTAAGGGGTATAATTGTAATGTACCTGGTCAGCCTACTTTGCTAGTTTAGTCAACGATGTGTCCCTCTCTAAAACAGCCAATGTGTGACGGACCTCACATGGGAATTTCTGAAGCCACAACTCGCGCGACACTGGTTCGTTCACATTCTGCTTGTTTGACTACTGAGTCATGTGACGATGCAGCTGTGAGGGGGTGCGGTCTTCTAATTTAACGCCGATAAGGAGCTTGCGGAGGTTGTCCTCGTCATAAGCTCACCAATTTGTGGGGGAATAGCCCTATACACAGGTAAAAACACAAATGGTCAGTTCAAAACGCACTCGCTAAAATAGGCCATTACAGGCAGCCCGGTCCTAAGCGGAGCAGGAGTACCAAAGAGACGAGACGTGCGCACCGTAAAGTGTGTTGTCAAGTTGAATCAATCTAAAGAAGCTGTGCTCATTTTGTACAAGGACAGCTGGTGTGGACTGTATGTGAAAATGAAGCGGAGTATGAAAACATGTACAATACCTTCAGCAAGTATCGGCGCGTGTGGCATCTCACAGTAAATTAAATTCTTATGTACTTATGTCAACCGAGTTCGTTGTAATTGTGCTACATTCGCGCCTTGAGCCCCTCGTCTTGTATTCATCCTAACCGTTTATTGAAATGAAGATCTCTTCTATCATCACAGTGCTGGACACTCGAGGGAGCTCTTTAGTACAACAAACTTGGTTTTGTTGGTCTTGAACGCTTTGTCGTGGAAACTTACAGTGAAGTCATCTTTGACTTCCCCAAAGTCTTGAACGCCCCGCAACGCAAGTTTTCTTATGAGTACCACTGTACCCATTGATCCTACCTCTCGAACGTATCCTGCAATATCGAGGATAACGTGGATCTATTATGTAGCTACGAGTAAAATTTCGATGTCTACACCAGCGCACCAACTCTGATGTTAGTGGTTTATAGTGATTTTACATTTACTCACCGTACACACGATCAGGCTCCAACGTATTTCAGTAAAGGCGCGAACGTGAAGGAGCCCTTCGTACAGTCGTACGCTGACCGCCATAGAGAACGAATACCCACATGAGCTCCCGTCATCAAGAATTCAAACGGGCGTTGAAATGAATGGGTGCCGTTCCCGAAGGTTACGACTGAAACGTTTTTCATATTGCCGAGTGTAGTCTATGCCGTTGAACACGACAGTTTTGTTGTACACTCGCGACTGAAGCTGCGGTACATGTGCCGGCCTACTTTGATTTGGTGGTTTCTAGTAAACTTGTATTCAAAAGGTTACACGGATGGACACGGTGGTACTAATCGTGCAGCTCTCACGTCGTTGCGTTTTTAGAATTTTACGGATGTCAAAAGTGGTCACTACAAAATGAACTGAAGTGAAACATCCCTTTCATACCATGCATTCAAGTATACGCGGATTACTTGCCAGTAATGCGCATCCACAACCCACGACAACCCACACAAAGGTGTCAGTGGATGGCTCACCTCACTCTGATTTCTGCGGGCCCTTGTGGACCGAAGGAGGTATTGTGGACGCATCGTACCTTGGGGCGTTAATATCCTCCAAGCCTCAGTTTATCTCCTGTCACATCAAGTCTCGCCTAACTGGTGGACGCTTGGACGACTGCTAGATTGGAGACAGAAGTAACAGGTGTGAGCAGTTGCATTTTGTTAAGAAATGTGGGCTATAATGCGGAACTGTGAACGAATACCCCCGTCTACTGAACGTGAAATAAGTTACCCAAATAGGTCATACAAATTTGACATGGGCTAGATTTAAAAATGTTGAATAACTGTTGAAAGAGAGTGTTTCTTCAGTCATCTCACAGTAAAGGTGTTCTCCGGAGGGATTTCATGCGATTTGTTTTCCGTTTACCCAACATTTTTCTATACCACTAATATTATTCATTGTTACTATTAGATAATTAATTTGTCCCCTCGGCTTTCAAACAAATCTCGTTGGAACTGTCCAGCAGAAGGATACTCAGTCTGACCATCATCATTAAAATGTGTACGATAACGAAAAGAAAGATTCAGCGCGTTAACCTGGTGTTGTTATCGATTCTGAAAATATTGTACAGAAAGACCACGTCAAGCTAGCAAGTCGGCAAGCGAATTGTGGTTTTAGCCTCGGAACGGAAATTACAATTTAGCAGCTTGGTTTAAACAAAACTAGGTGGAAATACAAGACCAGTAAAGTTGTACGATGGAGTAACTGACATTGTTTACCATAGTTGCTACACTTCCTGCTCATACGATGTGTACCGAAACCCTGACTTGCGTTTAATTAGTTTACGTTGTGCCGATTCAGTTATTGGTTGACGTTTAAACTAAGCTTCATGACGTAGAATAGTAACATGAGTGGTTGTTGTCATTAAGTTGCTGTTACCTGTAAGGTCTAAGCATGCCTAATGTTGAGATGTTTCAGATTTGAACTCGTTCGAATCAGAAGCCCGTGTAAATCTTTAGCCATTGCAAGAAGGTTAGTATATGCAACAATTGGCGTGGATTTCCTACCAGTTTTCGTAAAAGAAGCGGAGCAAACGACAGGACTGCCATTCTCTTCAAGTTAAATTTGGATTAGATTTTGATGTAACGCAGAACGACAACGAAATGTTGTTATTATTTACGCGTAACAACTTGGTTGCCGTCGTTTTCATTGTGAGCACGTGGTAACACGGCTGAATGTTCTGCATGAGTGTTTCGTTTGTGAAAGAACGGCGACACTGTGTCAGGATCTCTGTGGTATTCATTCCACGGGGTGTTTTATATTTTAAAGAGGACAAAGCGCACATCGCCTTTGAGAATCTGACTTGTTTGTATGTAGGAATGTTTGCGGGAATATGAGTGATAAATGTTGTTGACGTGTTTTACCGATATTGTGCTTATCGTGATGTTCTCATTGCACCCAACCAGTCATGCTTGTCCATGTCTCTTATCTTCCGCCTTGTCATGAGCATTCGTTAACCACTTCTTTCTCAACTGCGTTTGCAGTGATCCCTTCAGATTTGCAGTTACAGCCGTATCTGTTTCAAGTGTCATTGACCTAATATGACTATTTTTTAAAGAAGACAGGTTACACGTAGGTTTCTTTCCGAGTATTTCTCCCGGATTCAATCCCTTGGGCAGATAATCGTTGAAAAGCCTGACAACAGTATGTAGGCAAAGTCCGGTAGAATCAATCCACCTGACCATGGCAGTTTTTATACTTGGACAATGAGGAACTACGGTGTGTATGAAATACTCCGTGAATAAGTTTCAATAATTTCTGCAGTGAAGAGTCCAAATCCTTCAACCCCCAAAGAGATTTTGCGTTCTTATGTTCTATAAGGTAGGCGTGTGCCATGAGAACCGTCCACATTTTCTGTGACCATTTGGGTAAGGTTTGGCCGCAGTTTGCGAAGATCCTATCCCATAACTTCCACACCATTCGATGAGTGTGACGTTAGTTACGTGACCATATGATGCTCAACACCTAGGTTAACCAGTATTAACTCTGCTGTTAAACTAGTTCCTCATAGTTTGTAAAAGTTGACTGTAAGAATGCAGGAACGTTTTTGGGTATCAAAAAGTACTCGTAACAACTGGCAATGTGCTTCTAGTAGTACACAACACATACGGGAGCGAGATGTTGCAATCTACGATCATCCACCTCTTTGGGGTTGGAGTGTAGATTCTGTCATCCTCGTGGCAATTTGAATCAGACAAAAAAGGCTGCTTACATGTTCTCTGAAGGGGCAAACTATCTGAGACGAGTGGATAGCTGGATAATTCCACTTTTTGTTTCCGTTGAATGTTTACCCCCATCTGTCGACCACCCTTCTCCAGTGGGTGTTCAGTTGTAGAAATTACCTCTACCGTTGCACATACGGTGATTTAAACAGTCAGCGTCGCCGGTAGTTTTTTCAAATAACTCTTGGTTTGTACAAGCATTTATATAGAAATCCATGTATGTTGTGACAATACATTAAGTCACCTGTCTGACGCAGCCCCACGGCCTTACACACTTGTGTTTCCACCCGGAACAGGGCATAGGGCGTTAACAACTTTGGGTGAGAGTTTATGTCGTATCCATTCATTGCATTCGATTAGGACCAACACACCACTTGTACCACACTAAAACAATAGAGTTTTTACACATAAATTGAGCAACGAAAAAAATGTGTGACGAGATGTACCAAACTTGTGTAACGAGGGAATGACTATGGCCTCATCTGAGTACTGAAATGGCTAACAATCACACTGAAAGTTGGAACTCGACGTATGTACAATATTTTCCGTATAGAGCCAAATGGTGGATGGAAAACAGCAACCGTTAGGAAGTAGCAATACAATTCTTTCATGTTATGACCCCACTTTCAATGTCGATTATATTACAGTGCCCGCTACTGGTCACGACATTAATAGATGGTAAGCTGAGGTGTCCTGTGCGGTTGCGTACCATTGGTCGATTGTTCATCTTGACTATGCACTACGGGTACGTTCAAATCGTCACTAACCAGAAAAGTACCTAGGGGTAATGGTGATATATCACATGGTCGCCGGTAAATTTGCTCTTTAGTGTACGTAAGAAAAGCGCGAAGACATCAAGAGAACTGCACACAAGTGTTATCAGTAAAATGGACTACGTTGTGCGTAAACCTCGGCTGTATGTGTAACTTGAAGGAAACTTTAAACGATTATCACCAGCAGCTTGCGCACTACATCTTCATCACTGTGAACGACCTGCTAACAGAACACATGTCGCATGTAGCTCCACTAAGTTTTAATACTTTCCTGTATCTAGTCTGCGCTTTAGTTGCGAATCGCGCTTCTCTAAAATTATGTCTAAGGTTGCCGGTTACAAGTGCAGGAGACTGCCGCCGTTCAATAGATCTTTGACGAATTTAGTTGGTTTTTTGTGGCTGTTTCTATTTCATGTCACACCACTCACCGGTTCCAGTCGGCTGTAACGCTGACTTTTGCGGTGCACTCGCAAAATAATACCTTATAATCAGGTCACATGTTGGTGACATGTTGGTTGTGCTACAATTGGGTCACTGCTAGAGATCGCTCTGGATTTCGTTCGTGATTATTACAAATCAGAAACGTACTGATTTCTAGCTGCTACCGTTTTTAGGTAGATGTGTTAACGATTTATCATTGATCGTCTCAGAACCTAGTCAGGTTAATCAGGTTGTGAAAAACTACAGTAGTTTGTGCGAACATGACCTGTGATCTGGAACCAGACGGCTCACTGGGATTCCTCGATGTACTGTCCACCCCTCCCGGCTGATCGAACTAGACTTTTCATCTGTTAGAAACCAACCTACAATACTTTCATTTTGCATGTAACAGACAATGCGTTTATCGATCCACTTCTGTCGATACGCAGTGGTGAGTGCTGATGAACATCACCAGAAGATGCAATTATTCGCACATTGATATGAACCACACAACAAAACTGATGATCTGATCATTTTTCATATTCTACAGGAGCGGCCCTGTTCTATTCGCGGCAAAGTCTGTTCATTTCATTCTTAGTTGGATTTTCAGTTGGTATTTCAACCGTTGCGTACATTTTCACTAACCGCAATGCTGTTCGTTTGGAGCGACGTCTAGCTTTGTTCTCACTGGAACAACCGCAGCGCCACGAGGGACTCTCATATAAAAACGGTAGGTTTAAAATATAATCGTTTCCTTTACCCGATCATTCTCAAGCATGTAAACACGATTTTGTTAGATTTTTCTGGCTTCATCGATTGCCATGAACACTTGATTGAAAAGGTAAACAGATTGTGTTCAGCCCGCATTGATCAGATATGTGCAAACAAAGGCAGCTGGCGTTGTCCTGTCGGTACAGACCAGACGTGATATAGGCCTGATGCCGGACAAGTCGAGCAGAGTGACTTACAGCATCCAGCTTGCATGGATCTGACAGTCAAATTTTATGCGGATTGCACTGCCCTCGCCCGAACTTTCTGCACATTCACAGGCAGGCGTCTTCTAGTATCCATCTCTCACTGTAAAGAAAACGACCTTTGTCGTCGGACGTCTTCACACACGTTGTTCATGTCATTCTTAATGCCTGGTTATACATACAATCACCGCTCCTCCTTCGGTTTTGCGTGCGGTTTCACTTAATTCTCCGGATTTCCGTGTCTTTTACATTTCCCTACTTATGGTACATATTTTTGCAGTAGATCCTGTTAGTTTCCGTAACCACCTGTTTGACCAAGGATGTATTTCCGGTCTGCTACGTAGTAGCTCACTTGTGGACTGCACTACCGTCACCTTGTATTGCGAAAATGCTTATTCCATTTATGAAGCTTGTTGAAGCGGAATCGTGACTCATTGGTCCACTCACTACATCCCAGTGGATCACCAATTGCCTTGACGTTTGTCGGTCAGCGTACTGAGCTTGACCGAAATGTGTTGAGTCGAGTGAACAAACGAATTGGTGAGTGCGAAACACCGGCCAGGTGACTGACCGGTGTTCACCGCTAGTCACACGAATGTCCTTTATTGAGGCGACCATAAAAACCAGTTGTATTCATTTTGAGTGGGTGGTTGCTCTGTCAATGCACGCCACTTAAAGTCGGGCAAATCGGTGCGAGGGTAGTGCGGTTTACATGAATTTTATTTGTCAGTTCCGTGCAGCCTGAACGCTGTTGATCCTCCGGGTCTTTTCTGCTCGCTATTGTATACGACACATGCTATGTAAAATTTTGAACGTGTTGAATTACTTGTTTCACGTTTTGTCTATATGAAAAGCACTCCCTTTGAAGAAGACAACAGCTTGGTGTTCATTCACTAACTTCATTCTTCATCAAACTATATGATTGGAAGGGAAATCAAAAGGCCAGTTGCACACTGGTGTTGGGAAAGCGGTATTTTTGTTTCCGACGTTTCTGTTAACACGAGCAAACTTTGTCAGGGCAATTTTCCGATTAAATCGGTTTAATTGAAAAATTGCCTTGACAAAGTTTATCTGTGGTAACAGAAACGTCGGAAATAGATATATTCCTCCTTCTCCTTCTTGTTGTTGACCTTTTGACACCGTGCAGCCCAATAAACTGATAAATACTCAAATTGTGACGCTTTGGATAGGTATGCGTTTTCTTCCTACAGGTATGTTGATGCCTGTAGACCAGCCGAAGTGTTTTCTGTAGATAAACCTACGAATGTATGTGCGTATGGGAAGTTGAATAAGTTTGGTGTGGAGTTTCCTCCTGGTGATAGGTTGACCAACATGGAGTATGTTGATGGCGTTGTCTTGGCTAGCCCCTCTGTCCAAATCGTGCCGATCAGGCTAATTGGTATAGAGTACACCCTGCACCTTCAGTGTTCAAAGTGCTGTTTCAAGGTTTGGATATTCCCACTCCTACTTTCTTTATTGCAAGCAACTTTCCTGCGACTATACAGTTTCGCATATCCAGATATCGTTGTTTCCTGAGTGCTGTCTGTCCGGTTGAGGTCCTCGTGATCACTCAACTTGCTGGCTTGAAACGCTGTTCAAGGTGCCAATGTATCACAATCAGTGACGTGCCCGCATTCACATTATTCCCAGTTCTTTCGCCCAGCATTGTTTTGTCCATTTTCATCCTGCCCAACTGCAGTGAGCAGCGGCCCGAACC
Source organism: Paragonimus westermani (assembly GCA_008508345.1). NCBI lineage: Eukaryota > Metazoa > Platyhelminthes > Trematoda > Plagiorchiida > Troglotrematidae > Paragonimus > Paragonimus westermani. The sequence continues at coordinate 14,571 of QNGE01004475.1, forward strand.
ACAGCACCTTCTGGCTAGACACGTGGCCGTTTTGGATGAATGAATGAAGTTTGTTATTCCCTCTTGGTTTCAGTCAATAATGGCATTGTCATATCCGCGAGTTTTCGTTGATGATCGTCTGTTCTGTTGCACGCGACGTCTGTTATCGAAATCCAGGTGGCGGTACCATCAGCTGTCTTTGTCCCTGTCGGTGTAGTGGTACACCACCAAAACCCCATGTGATTGAGGAAGTCACGTTTAGTGGAAGTGCTGATATGTTAAGAGGTAACCAGTCGGATGCTGTGAGTTTACGTTTGTTTTGGTGGCTACAACTTGTCGACCTGTATAATGACTTCAGCCACGCGACTCAGAATCGGTGACTGGAGACGTCAGATGAGATGGCGTCTAATGGGACTTAGTGGCGTGAACGGTGTCGTTTGATCGAGTTATCTGTAAAGTAAGTGCACTTAACGGCGCGGGGCAGTGAAAACACTTTTAAGGAGATGTTTAGAACTGCTATTTTCGAAACCTACTCATAAATTTATGTTAAGTGCTCACTTCTTCAGCGGAACTTCCGTTCTTTCCTGCACGCTACCTGCTAAACTTGACTGATTTCTGTCGTAATCACCATCGCACGTGGTTAAGAACTAAGCATGATTTGATCCTCCCGTGCTTGTATTGCGTGACTGTCGCAGAACGTGACCAGGTGTGGTCTATTTTGACACCGTTGGTGACACTCGGCTGTTGATGAACTATATTCCGTATTCCTGCTTGACCGCAGATTTTGACGGAGGGGTTTTGCGTTCCTTACCTGTTGTACTCCGGCTGGTGCACCACCAGTTGCGGGTAACGATTGTTACTAGTAAGTGAAACATTTGCTCAGAATGGAAGAGAATACTGGATGGCTTCCTAAGGCGCAACGTAGTTGCATTCTGTTTAGTGTATTGTGCCAGTGAAGTGATCGCTTCGTAGCTCAATCTAGCTGTGCGGGATCTCGTAGCCCTTTTACGGTTGACACAAGGCTGCTGGATTTACACAGTTAGAAATATTACCGCAGTCTAAGACAGACGGACAGCCTTGCATTTTTATCGATTGCTGATAAACTGAGGTGAACCAGACCGGCAATCGCATCCACCGTTGATTTCCTCGCGGCGGAAAGAATGCTGATAAAGACCACTAGTTGTAAGGTGGGCAGTCATTCTAACAAATACGGGTCTCTCGAGCGTTTTCAGCGTGTGGATGTACGTGTTGTTGGGTGTATTTCGAAGAATCGATCTTTCGACTTAAGGTTATACGTGCAGTCTTCCAGCGGTCCGCAATTTTTGTGAGCAAAGACGTTCATCAGTAAGACAGTCACGGTTGAAAAGATATCTTCGCATCATGTTCGCAAGTACGTTTAAGAATTTCCCGTCTGACCTAGCAACCTCGTTGGTTGCATAAGCTCACCGCGCACTCCTTGGGCTTTAATCTTCCCACTGGTTAGACCATTCTCACTATGTGGGTTAATTGTCGGCAACTTTTACAGAGTCAGCAAAGTCGTGTTTCGATTCTTTTGCGTTAACATCACAAACTTTTCTCGTCTCGTGGACAATGCTAATATGTTTCCAAACTTTTTGTATGTTCCAGTAGTCCCTGCTACTGAAAAACTTGTCAAAATACACGGCTTCCGGTCAGTTCATATGGGTTTTAATCAGTTTTAACGGTTGCGTAATGTGTACCTTTGTAAGCTCTCCTTTTCGCCTTAGCTTTCTAATAACGAGGAGAAAAAACGATTGGCATGAGCATACAACGCTTCTTGTGGATAAAAAAAAATTCAGAACAGAAGTGAGGGACGGCTGCCAAGTACTCCATGTATGAAAACCTATCTGAATCTGAATATTCCAAGGATTATGGAGACAGTCGTCTATCTGAACACGTGCCTCAGAATCGGTGATAATTGCTGCCGTCGGTCTTCCGTCTGAAGTGCTATCGCCCGACACAACCTGTTGCAGATGACCGATGTATTTTTGCCCAATCACCTGTTTAGGCCTCTACGTCATACCATCTTTTGGCTGTCTGGTCACATTGAGTCAATAGATTTCTGGTCTGTTGATTGTCACACCGGTCACATTTATGTTCAATGTGACACGTTCGTTTTGATCCCATGCTGAGTGGCGTAAGAGTATTCATCATGTTCTGATTCCGCACGGCTGCTAGAGTTGTAACACAGTCCACCTGGTGTTTTGCGTCAAACGCCGTTGTAGTGATCTATCGTAAAGCGTAGTTACTGAACAGTACATGACTTGATGATCGTCCGCAATACCTCGAAAAAAACATAGTGCTAATTAATGTGGATTTCCTTTTTTTCACAGCTTCTGGTTTACCTAAAGTCTTCTGCTGGATAACCACGATGCCATCTAATCATGTCAAAGCAATCGCTGTGAAACGCACCTGGGCTAGACGGTGCGACCAATACTTATTTGTTAGTAGCGAACACACTTCTGTTTTGCCATCTGTTGGTGAGTTTCATTTTTCTGAGTTATGAAACTATCTTGTATGCTGGTCTGTGAAGTAGTTTAGCCCTGATTGAATTAACACGTCTGTTGTTGAACGGTTACTGGTGTCCACCAATTGTAATTGATTGCCTTGCTGATTCTCTTGTTTCTTAGTTTCGGGACAGAAACCCTGTTGTCCGGCGTTTGGTTTCAAATTAAACGGACTTTGAGCTCGAATTTGGTTTACTACTCATGGGAATGTTCAAACTTTCAAGTTTCTCCGCTGCTGTAGTGCAGGAAAGTAGATATTTTGTGTTCACATATGTTAATTGCGGAATTAGTTTGCGTTACTCTGGTCTTCACTGTCGACATCATCGCTGTTATCTGTAACAATGGTAGTATTATACACGGTTCTGATGACAATGATCGTCAACCCCGACCCGTAAAGTTAAGAGATTTTGGAAAGTGATCATATGAAAACAAAAAAAAAACAAAATACTCGCGATATTATAACGAAATTTTTTTGCCATCCTTATGATACGCTTCCTTTTGGCGTTTTTGTTGATCACTTTTGTTCTACCATTCTTTGACTTCACCCCAAAAACATTTACCAATAGCTGAGCGTAGCTACCGGTGTTGTGGGCTAAGAACACAGGTGGCACATGGGTTGCTTATTTGACGAATCGAAACAGCTGTAATGAGTTTACATAGTCAGGAACGGAGGCTCCTGTTTACGAGTAAAGATACTGTACTAACGTGAACTTCATAAACAGAAGGCTTTGTTTCGCCTACAGTGGAGCGAACGCCATAACCCAACAGAAGTTTGCGCAATAAACCAACTTGCTGACCAAGCGTTTTTTGCGGACAGAACAACTGGTGCCGTGACGAACGCGAAGATGAAGATTCCCTGGCCACAGCCGTTCGAAGATGGAGACGTCCGGACGTTCCTGGAGGACGCGGTCGGAGTCAAGACCGACCGTGGGAAGCTGGCTGCCCTGCGGACTCTGGTGAAGGGCAGGGCGAAGGCGGTGCTGGACGCAGCACGAAGAGGCCCTGCGAAGATGGAGTGGGCCGATACGAAGGAGGCGCTGGTGGCTGCGATTGACAGTCCGGCCGACCGCCAGGAGGCCATGCGTCGGTTCAAGGCGGCCAGGCTTGGACAAGGAGCGGACCCGTCCGTGTTTGCCACCACTCTGCAAGGTTTGCTGGACAGGGCTCTGCCAGGATTGGATCAAGAATCACGACGGCAGTTGTTAACGGAGCAGTTTATTGAAGGTCTCCCGATGGCGGTTCGCGACCATGTCCGTATTTCCTATGTCGCCTGGCCGATGGACCTTGACGATCTGGCGAAGGTGACGCGGGAGTTGGCAGTAATGTCCGTGGCCTCAGTGGATACAAACGGCAATACGGACAAGAAGATACTGGAAGTAATGAAGAAGACAATGGAGCAACTCGCAGCGGATGTAGCTGCCTTGAGAACAACAGCACGAAAGAACGATCAACCAGGAGGCTGCTTCATCGGTGGGGAAAAAGGACATTGGAAGAAGGATTGCCCAATCCGGCGGTTTAAGAGGTTTAAAAATAGTGTTTCGTGATTGTTCTTTTTGTTGGGCGGGTCAACCAGTAATGGGAGCGATCGAGAAGGGGGCCGTACATACAAGGGTTGAAGTTGATGGAGAGGTAGAACAGTGTTTAGTCGTGCTCGTGCAGAAAAGTAAAACCTAGAACCGACATCCATGATGATCAGGACGGTTGGAGGTCATAGTCTGCAAACGATACTCGGAGACGATTTCCTCGCTGCAACAGATGCCGTGATTGACTTGAAACCCAAGAAGTTGTCAACCAAGTATGGTTCCCTGACGCTCATAGGACAGCGAAAGGATAGCGTCAACCAAGTACGCAAGGTTAAAACCCCAATTTGCACAGCCCCCTTGCTCCAGTCCACGGTCGAGAAATACGCGGAAGTATTTACGAATGACGATGATCCGTACGGGTTTTGCAACTGGATTGCTCATGAAATACCAACAACCGGGACATTTCGACCTGACGGACCCCGCAGGATGCCGGTTCATCTTGAGGAGGAATTGAAGAGACAAATACAGAACATGCTGAGCGAGGATGTTATCGAAAAAGCCAATAGTGTACAACTCGCCTGTTCTCCTGGTGAACAAGTCCAACGGGAAGTACCGCTTTTGTGTGGATTTTAGACGGCTGAATGAAGTAACACAGAACACTCGTACCAATACCGTCCGTCGCTGATATTTTTAACAAGCTGCAGCAGGCAAAGTTGTTCACAGTTCTAGACTTACGCTCCGGATGCTGGCAAGTACCAATTAAACCCACAGATCGTGAGAAGACCGCATTCACGGTAGGTGAAAAACAGTATCAGTTCAAACGCATGCCGTTTGGCCTATCCGGGGCACCGTTCACATTTCGGCGCCTGATGGTTCAGCTGGTAAAACGACTGGATAATGTGGCGGTATACGGAGATGATATCGTAATATACAGCAACACGGAATCGGAACATGCTGCCCATATAGATGCTGTCTTGAATCGCATCAAGAACTCAGGACTGCGGATCAATGCCGATAAGTCACAGCTCGAACGATCATCGGTGGTGTTACTGGGACACAAGGTGGGTCAAGGTGAAATCAAGCCTCTTCCGGAGAAAATACTGACAATTGGAGAGGCCGTGGCTCCGAATTCCAAACGAACGCTGAGACAATTTTTGGGTCAAACAGGATACTACAGTCGGTTCGTGAAAAATTTTCATTCCATTGCATCGCCATTGTACGAACTCCTTCGAAAAGACAAGAAATTGGAATGGACTGACGATGCCCAGAGGGCGTTCAAGCGAGTGCAACAAGCAATGAACGAGCAACAGCTGACGTTGAAACTACCGAACACAAAAGAAACGTTCATCGTAGCAACAGATGTCAGTGACCGTGGCATTGGGGCAGTACTCAAGCAGAAGGAAGGAGTAATCGAGTATGCCAGCAGAGTCCTGACCCCAACGGAGGAGAAGTATTCGACTATTGAAAAGGAATGTTTGACAATCGTCTGGGCACTGGACAAGGGGAGGCCATACCTGTTGGGTCAACAGTTCCACGTGGAGACGGATCACAAACCCCTGGAATGGATCATGACTGCGAGGGACCCGAGAGGCAAATTAGCCCGATGGGCATTACGTTTACAGGAATATGACTTCACGATCAACCATGTGCCTGGTTTGAGCAATTGCGTCGCGGATTTTCTTTCTCGACCACAAGTAGACGACGAACTCCCCAAAGTGACCGTTGGAGTCAACGGCTTAATAATGGAGCAGGACCCACAAACGCTAGTACGCCTACAACGTCAAGATAAGGTCCTCCGGAAAGTGATTGAAGCTCTGGCAAGAGGCGTGAGAATCCCCACAAATACTAAGGATGAGGAGCTGAAAATAATCGCATCCCAATGGAAAAGAGTTGGCTTAAACAGTGCAGGCGTATTGACATGGCAGCGTGGCGTTGGGCACCCGTGCGTGGTAGTCATCCCGAGACAACTGAGGAGGAAAGTGGTGGCAGACTGCCATGAAATGGCACACACCGGATGCACTAGGACGTACGATCTGTTGCAACAAAGAGCATATTGGCCGAAAATGAAAGAGGATGTGACAACTTACGTGCTTGCATGCCAACAGTGTCAGTTACTGAAAAGCGACAATCGGGGAGCCCAACAGCCCTTACAACCAATACCAGTCTCCGAAATCGGTGAACTCTGGTCTATGGATCTTATGGGCCCATTTCCACTGAGCGCCCGCGGTAACCAGTACGTTCTGGTCATGACGGAACACTTTACCCGTTGGATCGAAGCGACTGGCGTTCCGGATCAGAAAGCATCTACGGTGGGAGACATGGTGATGAAGCACATTGTAGCAAACCACGGTGTACCAAAGGCGATCTTGACGGATCAGGGACCATGCTTCGAAAGCGATGAGTTTCGAACACGCATGCAACAACTGGGAATCAAGCGCATCCGAACGACGCCGTATCACCCACAAACGAATGGCCTAACTGAGCGTAACAACCGAACGGTCAAAGAATGGTTATCAGCCAAAGGAGGAGACTGGGAGTCTGCGTTGCCACTGGTGTTATTGGCCTACCG
>QNGE01004475.1:35986-58067 GCA_008508345.1 Paragonimus westermani
AGAGAGAGATCGAATTAATCCTCTCGGGTCCAACATGTCCGGAGTGCCTAAATTGAGGTGAAAATCTCAATTCTAAACCGTCATCAGTGGCATTTACACTTACAGTATATACAGTCCAATGGAGGATAATTTGCGAACAAATACGGTACCTCCAAGAAGCCTACCATCCCCCCTCAATCGGTCAAGTCCAATCAACACTCACATGTAGCAACGTGTCATACTAGTTCGTAATCACACAAACAAAACTCATATGTTGCGAATGTGTTGTGTCAAGCCAAATTGAACGGTCTTCACATTCTGGATACACTTTTTTGTGAGGTCGAGACATGTATCCAGAGAACGAATTACCGCGATTTGGACCACATTTCTGAGTGAGCTATCCACGACGATCTTAATACAGTAACAAGTTGCCCTCGTCACGGATGAAACGGCCAGATGCGAAATGCTGACGTGAAGTGGAACAATTTGTATCGGTGACGATTCCACAAAACTGAGAGGTGTTCAGTGACGCTTGTCGTTCTGGTAGCATGGTTATAAGACGTGAAGCCAGAGACCACAAATGCCACAGTGAACCCTAAAGCACAGCATGAGGTGTCTGAGATTCTACGGGAAAATCGCAAGTTTTCGATCAATGTCTTAGCAATTGTGAATCTGTTTCGTTCATGAATGTGACTTCTCACTCTTCATGGTGTGGTGAAAAAGCTATCGTGATGGCACAATCCATTAAGGAAATGTCGTATTTTCACGTGCACATTTACAGCCACCGTGCATGGTGGTTCCAGTTTTGCATTGCCTCTCACACACTGAAACGATTATGGAGACGTGTGTTAACAGCCATGTCCTATCGGGCGTGGATTGTGGTGGCCAAACCACTGGATCGGTTGGGCCGAGCGACCACATCAGAAATTAGCGTCCACCCTGGTACCAGCTAGCCTGACTGTGGTTTCATCAGTGCGTCGTTCCAGTTTCCCCAACGGACTCGGTTGGGAGGCGTAAATGTTGGATAGGCCCTTCGGTCTGGACTCCGAATTTTCACTATTGACGAGTAGGAGGTGTGGGTGTTGAGTTTCACACAGATTGAATAACACCCACAATTGATCGCAGCTGTCCCATCCCCACAGGCATTTCTGTCAGCCGCTTTCGAAAAGTAGCACTTGACACGAGTTTCGCTCTCAGCAGAGCTCATCAGCGCTATGGTTGCCTGTATGATCGCGTTTGCCTGAAACAACGACCGTGACTCATTCCCCGGTAGTACAGGGTCACAAGGACGGGACCATGATGTTGTCAAGTACATATACTCATGAATGACATTAGTTTGTATGATGTGATGTGTTATTGTGTTGTTAGCATGACTCAGTGTGCCAGCATGGAATGATGAGATTTCAGACCGCTCATCATCAGTTTCACAATTATCTCGCTATTTCCGACAGAACAGTGAGTGTATGGATGTTGCCAGTGTGGTGCCGAATAGTGATTACCAAGGGAGTTAATCTGTCCAAGCGTTACGTTTGCATATACTTAGACGGTGGGGCGATGCAGTGGGGATACCGGTTGGTCGTCTGCCACACCGGACACTCCTCACCGACGCTCCTGCCGGCTGGCGTGGGGGTGTGAGTTGGACAGATGATGAGCATTTGAAGAGAAATGAGGTCGTTCACAAAGGGGTTGGCCAGTGTGTGTCAAGTTCGCCTTTCGGACTGGGATCCTCGCGACTCACAGAGTAGGCGAGTTGAGCTTTTCGGTAAGGTGGCGCTCGGTCGGTCTCAGTGTCGTGGGTGTTGTCGATGTTTGGTCGAGTTAATCTGCTAAGCAAGCACACTTATCGCCACGGAGCAGTGTGAGCCGTAAGGAAACTGTCTTGCTGGTGATGCCTCACTGTCACTTATAGCTCGGTTGTTTGTTTGCAAGGTGTAGGCACCGTGGTACTGAGTGTTTGAATATGGACGTAATTGTTCGGCAATCGAGTACTTTTCATATCCATTCTTCTTTTTTTCTGGCTAGGGCTAGCCGCTTTCTTCGTGGTTGTATGACAGTCAGACAACAGCATGAACCACTGGTAGATTGTTGTCTTTGATGAGGATGTTGAAAATCGGAATGTTTTTGAGCAATGCTTGTGTGTAGTTGTTTGGATAATGTTCACTGGTGTTTTACCGATATCGGATGAATATTGGCTGTCTGTGTTATCATGATCCGAGTAGTAGCATGCGGTCTGATTTTGTGAATGAGTGTTGTTTTAGTTTCATTTCGTTGTGTTGTGGTTCAGTGTGTAGTGGAATATCTGTGTTTTGAGGAATGACGACTTGACTGACAGTGGTTTTCGGTTGTTTTTCTCATGCGGACACATTTGAGAGGATTTCGTCAAAATATGTCTTGATACAAATTGCACTGTATATGGTATTCTTCTTAATCTGTCATAGCAGATGAATACATTTCAGGTGGTGTTTTGTTTGTGATTGATTTTCTCCGAGATATTAGAGCGTTCTCAAAATGGTTTCCATTGATTCGACAAATGATGTAGCTCTGAAGTTCACTGCGTACGTGATGCGCAAACTAAACAAGTATAGAGCTCACTATAAGGTTCGATTGCAAATGCCTCAGTGGATTTTTCTTCGCGGGGTTGTCTCCAACACAAAAACCACTAAAACCGTCCAAACCATTGGAGCAACTCGAATTGGTCATAATCTTAGATTGCAATGTAACTTCCGAGAGAAGTTTGCAACACGTGTTGTCATCATGCCTAGTGAGTGTGGTTTGTATAATCAGAACTGCGGCGCATATTTTGAGCATCTCTTGTGAATTTATGGTTTACGTACTAAGGCTTTCTTCTCTTTTAATCTTTGCGGGACGATAATTTCGATTTTCAAACAAAACGACACTTCTTTGACAATAATTGGCAGCTAAGTCTACCTAGCAACGCAATGGTCTGATTTATGTGCCGTTTTGGTTCATGTGCAGTGGAATACCAAAAATTAGTTAATTTACAGCACGGCGCATGAAGTCATTAGCCAGAGACACGCGTTAACCAGACGTGATATACGTACGTATTTGTCACACGGAATGTGCTCCTTGTCTCGTACAATTCCGCGAACGGCACCGACACGGTCACGCAAGAAAGATGTAGCCAAATTTAGCTGATAACGTCAAATAAGATCTACAGGTCGCGTATTGTTTATCTGCAAAGTACAAGAATGACTTCAGTGTCGGTAGTTATTCCCTCAAAACGACACTCTGTCACTTTAGTCCGGTCCGCCATGGTGGGCTCGTTCCGGTAGATTAATTGGTCCGGTGCAGTTTGCGAAATGTAATTTCCAGGCTTGCAAAAATCAAAGCACCTCCATTTGGCCAACATTTGTGAGTGAGCCGTCCACGTCGTTCTTAATAACCTAAAAAGTTGCCCTCATCACGGATAAAATGGTCAAACAATACATGTTGGCAAGAGGTGGAAAGGCACGAATGAGTAACGAGGCTACAAAATTGAGACGCGTTTAGCGAACCTATCGTTCTGGTAGCATGGCTATAAAACGTCATACCAGAGACCACGAATGTCACGATAAACCCAAAAGCAAGGCATGACGTGCCTCAGATCGCATGGAAATATTGTTAGGTTTTGACCAGTTTTTTAGTGATTTGTAAACCTGTTCCGTTCATTAATGCGGCTTTTCATTCGCTATCGTGTGGTGAAAAAGCTAGCGTGGTGACACAATCCATTAGGGAAATGTATTTTTACCTTGTCCGTTTTGCAACCAGCGCTTCAGCATGGCTCCAGTCCAGGGTTGCCATCCAAGCGGTGAAACGGTTATGGAGAATTGTGTGAACAGCGACGTCCTATCGGTCGTGGTCTGTGATGGTCGAGTGATTGGACTAGAGGAGAGCGTGCAAGTAGTGTAAGCCAGACTGGCTGTGGTTACATGAACCGTCGCTCCTGCTTGCTTGCCCGACTCGGTTAGGAGGCTTGTTCATTGGGCAAGCCCTTGAGTTCGGACTCCGGGATTTTTCTACAGGTTCACACTTCGGGGGTGTTTGATACAAAAGCAGTGCCCAAACGTTTTGTAGTTGTCTGACGTGACAAACATTGCGACACGATTTATTCTTTTGATCTCGGTTGCGTGCTGGTAACAAGCGGACAAAAACCATTCCCAAATTATACAAGTCAGTGTCAGGGCTACCATATCATGGCAAAAAGAATCGAGCGCGGTCAGCTAAAATTTGGTCACTCACGCCGACATGTTGGAATGCCAACTTGTGTGAAAACAAGAGTTAACTGGAAGACAGAATGTGTAGATTGCTTGAGCTAAACTTGGCTGGAGTGCATTTACGTCTGGTTTGGTGATCCCAAATCACCCGAGAAACCCGATGAACAAAACTTGTTCAATCAGCTTGCTGCCAGTTTGTAAGGCTGATGTTTAGCCCTTTGAAGGGACAATTGAACATCAGATTGTTCACGTGACGTTGATTTCCAGTACAACTACCTAGACAGTCTCTGGTTCCCAAAAACAATGTTCGACTTGATACGAAGTTCAACACCGTTGTCTTTTGTGTCTCGAACGTACGAACCAACACTGGACAATTCCAGGTTTTGCATTTTCTGATAAATTATGACTCTCTAGTCACCCCTGGACTGTGCATTAACAGAGGTAAAAGCGGTCAGAGCATGATTGGGCAGCTTTAACTGGATTTTTTTAATCACACTCAATCTCACAAAAGATGTTTCGGGTACTTGGCACTGAAAAGTAGTGGCACTGATGTCCTCGTGGCGTCTAACATCAAACTGCTCATGCTACCCACAAACATGACGACAAATATATATAATCTGTTACATTTATCATAATAACACATGCTTGGTTCTCACTGTTAATCTACTAAACTCCAGGATCCTGGCGCAAATGATCATTGTGGTCAGGGACGTTACGTATCAAATCTTCGTGGTCAAAAGCAGTGCGTGTGTGAGGTGGGTGGGTTGGGATGGAAATTAAAAATCCACAACTCCTCGTTAGTTTTTTTTAGTAAGATGTCAACCACGGGAAGCGAACGAACGCGGATTTTTACTTTGGCCTTGGGCTATATACTCAATGCAACTTCATGAACAAACCTTGCGCAAACACTACACCTCACTAAAAAATTATGCTAGTCATTGAGAATCAACCCTTTTAATTATACACTAACTGCTGTCCATGAACTATCCAACTGAGTAAACTAGAAGATATATCCTAAGTTCCGTTGGTGTCTGCCCAGTCCGCTGTCAGTCCGAAAACCTACTGGATATACTGGCTAAATACTTGCCTCATACTGTCCCTTAGAGGCAATTTCATGTGTCGGTGATTTGGGAGCATCACAAACTTATCGGACCATGTCTGACTCAACGTATGAGAGGTACGGGTTGATAACCAAGTTGATAATCAAGTTTCCATTATTGGTCTAAAGTAGTGAGATTGATTTTCTACTGTTCGCTGAGATGGACGCTTCAAATGTAAAATTTAAGTAGCAAATGAAACGACATCATCGTCGCGTATGACTTTTAAGTTTGGGGCTGAAGCTAACTGAATTCTCGTTCTTATGTACGATAGAAAGTTAATATTTTGGCTTGAAATATGAATCCGTTGCTCGTTTGAACGGAGTGGGGCTCCTTCCTGTATGTTGACTTTTTTCTCGGTCGGTAGGTTCTTCATCCCTGGAGGTTTGATTTACTTGATTATCTATTGCTGATATTTTGTTGCAGAGCTGACCAATCAGTAATGCTCAGGTCAGCGACACAGTCGAGAAAAGTTCCCAAAACAAAGCTGGTTCGCCAAGCTGAAATTGATGGAAATGAGCCCATGTTGACGTCCATTCGACCAATCGTTTGAAAAAAGCTACCGTAAATCATGGTCTCCAAGTCTGTGACGTGACCAACCAAAGTGGCATTCACGTGGTGCATCCGCACTGTCATACTGAACACATCAGTAAAACAAGTTGATAAAACAGGTCTTGTGTTAAAACAAACAAGTGACAAGAACAGCCAAACCAACCAACAAAGAAATCTAGGCGTCTGGACCGACTGAATTTCTTCTTTTTACTGGTGCCCATTGTCTAGAAGAGAATTCATAAAGTCTTAGTAAAATGAAAGTCCTTAGTGTCACTAGTGATGTCTTGCTACCATTTCGGAAAAGGGCAATTTTTCAAATACAGTGACAGTCAAGAAGTGATAAGTGCAGACCCGGTCATCAGAATCTGTGATACCAGTAAATTGTTTAGCTAGTTCTTTCAGGTTGTAATACTGATCCTGGAGTCTCATCAGAACGAGCGCTGTACAGTACACTGAGTGACAAACTCATGGTCTTGGAGTCAGGCGTAGAGGACATAAAGATACTATGGATATTACGAGTCGTGTTGCAGCGATCTCCAGAATCTGTTACGAAGACAGCCAGGAATTTACTGACGGTACCGGGCTGGTAGATCATCAACATTCCTACAGCAAACTGAAGAGGCAGTGAAGGCAATATGCGCCAGTAAGTCAGCACGATTACATGTTTCTATTCATATCAACAGACGAATTTCGTAGTGTGGTGAACCACGCATTTCCCTTCTCAGGATCTTGTCGCGCAGTGGATTGCCCTCTCCTTCCTTCAGCCCTGTCGGTCTACTTTGTTCTTTTGCCTTTACTCCGCAATTCCCATAATGTTTTAATTCACATGATTTTCTTACCCTATACGAAACATACTGGTTTCTAGTTCGATAAGGAAAATACACGAAATCCCCGACTACTCATCAGTAATCTAAAATATCGCCTTGCAGGTTTAATGAGTTCTGTGATCTCGACCTGTCTCGGAAGTCCTAATCGCGGGGTTATCGATTGGAGTTAACAGGCAGTAACTGTGTCTCCTCTCGAGACGATCGGGCAACCTGATCATTGCTCACAAGCGAGAGTGGTTGAGCGTTCAGATTTGATGATTCGGTCGTGCCTAATGTGAGGTCAATGGCGCAGTGGTTAACACGGTTGCCTCATGATTGGAATGTCCGGAGTTCAAATCCCGGCCGTGGCAAGGATATGCACTACTGACGAGCTCTAATGAGAGCGAAACTCGAGTCTAGTGCTTCTTTTCGAAAGAGGCTGGCTGGAAAGTCTATCTGAATGCGAACGCTGCGATCAAATGTGAGTGATGGTCAACTTGAAAATAAACCAAATCCCCGACTACTCATCAGTAATCTAAAATATCGCCTTGCAGGTTTAATGAGTTCTGTGATCTCGACCTGTCTCGGAAGTCCTAATCGCGGGGTTATCGATTGGAGTTAACAGGCAGTAACTGTGTCTCCTCTCGAGACGATCGGGCAACCTGATCATTGCTCACAAGCGAGAGTGGTTGAGCGTTCAGATTTGATGATTCGGTCGTGCCTAATGTGAGGTCAATGGCGCAGTGGTTAACACGGTTGCCTCATGATTGGAATGTCCGGAGTTCAAATCCCGGCCGTGGCAAGGATATGCACTACTGACGAGCTCTAATGAGAGCGAAACTCGAGTCTAGTGCTTCTTTTCGAAAGAGGCTGGCTGGAAAGTCTATCTGAATGCGAACGCTGCGATCAAATGTGAGTGATGGTCAACTTGAAAATAAACCAAATCCCCGACTACTCATCAGTAATCTAAAATATCGCCTTGCAGGTTTAATGAGTTCTGTGATCTCGACCTGTCTCGGAAGTCCTAATCGCGGGGTTATCGATTGGAGTTAACAGGCAGTAACTGTGTCTCCTCTCGAGACGATCGGGCAACCTGATCATTGCTCACAAGCGAGAGTGGTTGAGCGTTCAGATTTGATGATTCGATCGTGCCTGATGTGAGCTGAATGGCGTAATGGTCAACACGGTTACCTCCTGATTGGAATGGCCGGGGTTCAAATCGCGGCCGTGGAAGGATATGCACTACTAACGAGCTCTAATGAGAGCGAAACTCGAGTCTAGTGCTTCTTCCTTTGGAAAGAGGCTGACTGGAAAATCGATCTGAATGCGAACGCTGCGATCGAATGTGAGTGATGTCCAACTTGAAAATAAACCAAATCCCCGACTAATCATCAGTAATTTCACTTGTCATTAAAAGGCGTATGGTTTAGTCCACAGCTTTTTCTATGTGCATGCATTGTTGCTGGCATGGTCCTAATAGATCCAAGTGAACAAACTTAGTTATTGTGGTTTTCTGAATTGTCGGACCTACCGGATTAAAAACTAGTGGATATATTCAAAAGTTTGCAGTGAATCTAGTGTTTCTTTTCGAAAGAGGCTGGCTAGACAATCTATCTGAATGCTAAGGCTGCGATCAAATGTGAGTCATTGTCAGCTTGAGAATCTACATTTACTAAGCACACTGTTACACAATGACGGAACAAAAAAGAGTGTTAGGATAGTGCTTATTTGTGTGTAAATTTTTTCGAGTCGTTGAATCCACACTTCCGTCACTTTATTTTCTGTCGGAAATCAATGACATTGTTTTCGAACTGTTTTGATGAGAACTAATCGAGCTGAGCATCGCAGGCTGACATCAAAAATGATGTGAATTGGGTGAACTGGATACACTTTTTGAAAAATCAATAATTGAACATCCAAGCCTAAACGAGGTTAGTGTTACTCGGGGGTGAGTGATATTGGATAAAGAATACTTGTTTAACTTAAATTTTAATATATCTAGGACAAAATTTAATGGTGACTCTCTCCCGGAGTTAATATGTGAAGCCGAGCCCAATTTTCTGAGCGTCCAAACTGTCCGATTATGTAGGTATCTAAAAAACGGTGCATATTCGAGTCTGTCCAATGTAGCACCCTCAAAAATCGACACTTTCCGAAAAATCCATTTTCACCGTTTCCAGATCCATTTTCATATAAAATCTGCGTTCTAGATACAGTGAAGCAGTTACTAGTGAAATTTGGAAATTTTAGTTTATTTCGAAATTGAACAACACCTACAATTGATCCCAGTCCTCGAATACAGATAAGCACTTCGAATATTTACTGTGTTGCTCCTATCAAATCAATTTTGAGTTGACTGTCTTTCAGCCAACTCCCATAGCCACTTTGAAACCTTTGAACTTAAACAGGTTGTTAAGGGTACCATTATTCCTGAATTCCCCATCCAAACAGCACTACGTTTTAGCAGGTGTGCGTGACCAGACGTATGTCTGCATTTACTAATGAATACGCTTATCGGACGAAACTTTTTTCTACAAGAACCAATACTAAAAGTACTCGACGAACCACAGTGAAATTGATTACAAATTTCCAAGAGAAAACTCTGGAAATTAACGTTCGCTCAGGCATGATAAATTTATAATTACACCTGCTGTCCCAGATACATTTCACTCTTCTTGATAAAAAATCTCGACTTGTGTGAAGCAACAGAAAGTGGATGATGAGTAAATGGATGGTGATATGGACACCCCGACGTCATGCAAACGACCCCATGTTTCTTTGGCAAATGGATTAAAGGCTATCCAGTATTTGAGACTGGCTTATTTGCCTCATTGTATTCTGGTGGATAACGTTAGTGAGCCTGGCAACCTAAGAGCAAGTGACTTGTCTTTAGAGAAAAGGTAAACAAAATGGTCTATCCATCATGGTTTCTCATTCAGTAAGGCTAACTTTCCTCGCTTGTCTTGTTCACTGCTGCGCTATCATAATCTCTCTGGTACACAAATGAAAAAAGATATGAGAGCAAGGGATTTTCCCTTTGAAATTCAGAAGGTCAGTATTTGTGTGTAACTGCTGTCCGCTAGGGCGTTTCTTTCAAACTGCTCGTTCGGCCGACTGTGCTCGATCAAGGTTACTTTTTCGCTGCGTTGTATGCGCCGAATATAGAAAAACTGTGACTGACGGAGATTAAATCCCAACAATCACATGGACGAATCGCATCAGTGGATATTGAATGTCTGGATTAGGTTATTGCGTCTGTGTGCAACGGGCTTAGTTTGGTCAGTAGCTTACTTACTAAGGCAGTCTCAATCCCAACATGGACAAGCTACGACCACATATAGGTGGACAATTGCGTTTGTCTAATGGCTCATCGGTGGACAACAAAATGCGTCTCCTAGTGTTCCCGGACAACACATCGAAGGCTCTTCACCGTGCGCATGACCGTTGTATTCACCAACCAAGGTGCCCACGGGCTGATACATCTATCTGTATATCTCAACTCACCGATATACACGTGTTTTAGGCGTTTTAGATTGTACTTCTAAAATCCATTTGTCTCTCTTTCCGATCAAGTTATATACGAGTGTGCAGTTAGGATGTACCCAACACTACCGGTTAACACTGCTCTATTCAATTCTTTTCAATTCAGCCCCAAAATTCCTGATAGGAACCACTTGTTACAGATGTTCCAAGTGACTGATCGTGTGTACGTGTAACTGGCAGGGTTTTGCGTTTTCTAATTTGAGATGTCTCGATATCACTGTTCTCTAACTGTATGTTATTTTAAAAGACATCAAGAAGTTTCTGTAGTTTCGATGTTTTTCTCCGTAGTCGTTTAAACTCAACGGCCTTTACGAGTCCAGCAGGGTAAGGAGTGGAAACGACTATACTACATCACTTTTTCATTGTCTCTCTCTGCCCGAGTTCACACGAACAGATCATTCAACGGAGTCAGTTTAGCAGGAACATATTGTGGCGATAGCAAAGAGATATGTGACCCAGAAAACACACCTCTGTGTCGGCGAACATCGCCGTGCTTCAGATCTGTACACCGGGAGTTCACTGACTTGACTTGATTAGAAGATCAGGAAGTGCAAACTCTTGCATACTGTGCGATGTGTCTGTTTTTAATCTCTACTCCATTGCACAAGTGAGATCTAGCTAAAGTCAACGATTGTAGAGATATGGTGGGGTATCACAGAGACTTCTTGTGACACCCTGAACTATCAGCGAGTCGTGGAAATGTGAGGTCCAACTGTGGTAAAGCTAACGATGTGCAGTGTTTCAAAATTAAGTCTGACTTCTGCGACAACTTTTCACTAACTTGGTTCATCATAATTCTAGAAACATATGTTACATGCTAAAGATTTAATTGGTTTCTAACCTCAAAGGTAGTTCACGTAACATAACGCGTGGTTACTTGTCTAAGAAGTACAACATTTTAGGGTGCGGAATGCAGTTGCACTCCTTCTGGGATTCCTGAACACTATTTTTCAAGATTGGTGATCAACTAACTGCCCCAGTGTGTGCGCTTCATAACATACACAACTGACGCACATCGACTGGGAATTTCTTCATGGATGTGTTCAAACACTTTACATTATTTCATACAACTTAGATACAAACCTTTCCCTAAATCTTAAAACTTAACGACCCTTAGAGCATGACACATTTTCCGTTCCCTTAGAAGTGCACATTTCCACAGACTTAAGCTTACTAGTAAAACAATCAGAAGTATAAGTTTTGGTTACGTTCATCATCCATTTGTAATAATGCAACATGTCTGTACACAAGTATGCTTGACGATCCACATAATTTGCCCAGGTGCAGTTTGGCGTGCACATATAGCCCTCTTGGCACAACGATACGATTCACAGCCGCAATGGATGAATGCGTTAGGCGAAATGGATTTACTTCGAATGCTTAAGGAAGGTGATGATAGTTGGATTGCTGGGATGTAAACGACTTGATAACAAGCATCTTCCACTAAATGGCAAGCAGCAGCCTCAAAAAGACAGGTTTGAATTTTCTCACAATCGTTAAGCCGTTTTTGCATACACTCTCACAAGTTGTCTCAAGGAAACTGCATACAAACAGAGTAGCCAAAGATGCCTAAAAGGGCACGCTTCCGCTCTTCATTCTACTGTATCAACACCGGAGTTCTTTTACTTGCAGAAGATTGTATTCTTTGGGTTTCCACAAACAGTTTGATTCTTGCTGCGCACAGTTAGAGGGGGTTCCTAATAAACATTCGTCAGTTCAGTAAGAAGCCAGAATCAGTGGTTGATTTTGAACGAACACAACAATATTTTTGCCTGACCGAGCTTCTTAGAGATGATGGTATGCAGCGCTGAGCTTTCTGACTGGGATTAGTCTTGAATTAACTTTCAAAGAACAGAAAAGGGACCGGGATGTTTTGATACAAATGACTGTTTGACCATCAGTCTTTAACCAAAGGATTTTGATGGAGCCATGCTAGGCACTTCAACTGCCTTCAACACTGAAGAAAGATTAATGAATACCACCAGGGATCCGTCTTTTCTATGTAATATATGCATTGTTTCACCAACCATTTTGGATTATGGGTTTCTGCCTTAAATTTACAACAAAGCATCCTCTTCTCTGTAACTGATTCAACAAAATTCTGGAAGCAACGTTTATATTTGCGAGGTTCAATTCATGTCATATGGATTTTAGCATGTCAAGGAATATGCCTTGTCCACAATGGCGATCCTGTCAATTTGCAGGTCACCGGTCGGCCCAATGTGCACCACACGTTGCAGCCCCACCTTAAAATTCTATGATTGTCAATTTCATCACCAGATGACTGATAGGAAACGTTATCTTGAAGTACATCCCCTTCTGGTATATCCAGTGAAAAAATCAAGTACTTTTGTTGACTCCTATTCGTCACCTGTCTGCTGGGTGTCAGCATGTGTGACGACCGTTATGACATAATCTTCAGACGGTGTACCAGTGATTACCTCCTATACAGGACGTTTTGTTTCACATGATGAACTTGTCAGTTCTGTAAGGGTACATTTTCTGTTACTGAGGACTTTCACTAAGAAATTGATCTGCTCACATCTGAATTTCTATTATTCACAGAACCTACCAATCTGATGGGTATTGACGAAACAGAAAGAATGCGTCTTGGTACAAATCAAAACGGTCTTGGCTTAAAAAATACATCGATGAAGATGGGTATATAGACAAAAAATTAGAACACTGACCAAAATTTTCAGAAAATTTTGTCCATACTAATCAGTTATGGAATAGTTCTTAACAAATCTTTAACTTTTCCACTTCCGCACTTTTTCTAAAAAAGCGTTCTCTGGAATGGCGGAACTAAATCAAAGTTGGCATGCGGAATCTCAACGGCATCGTTTATAAAGTGGTCACAACGACTTTATCGGTTGGTGCACACTGGGTTCGACAAGCACTGTGCCATTTACCAGATAAGCAAGTTACTAGCGTTGTATCTTGAACAGTATAAGTGGGGCATTCTAATCACAGTAAAGTTCAAAAATTGTTGTCGTTTGTTTTAATTCTTTCAGGTATTGGGGCAGCTTTGTCTTAATCAAGTTGTCTGTTTCCGACCAGCAACAAAGTACAATCCGTTCCATACCATGTTATGTTAACGTCCTTCTGCAGGAAAATAGCAGTACACACCGATTCATTGTTTATGCATTAGAGCAGTGCAATTAGACTAATTGTTTGTCAGTGTCAACAGTAATGACGTTTTATGAATGCCCCGTCCAGCTAAGTATGAATGCCACCGTAGAGGCGCTGAAATTCTCCAAGCTTGTCTGTGGTCTGATATGTCGCATACTTGAAATCACAACAAGATATTTTAGGTGTTATTCGAAAAGTTCGAACGATACATACTGCTCCAGCGGTTTCTAATATGTTGTGTACTTAAGTGGTGTGTGTCATATTGCACGCACCTTTCCGGTCCAACCATCCGCCGGCGGCTTGGCCTTAACAACTATAGTCAACTTCATTGTCCAGATTATACCTAAAAAAATCCAAACATTCCAACCCTAAGAATGTCAAAGTTATAGGATGAAAATGAATAGCATATGGTAATCGATGAGACAATCAACCGAGTCATCAACAATCCGCGGTTAAAATTATAACCACACCATCTTTACAAAAAATCTACGTTAAATGAAACCAAGTGAGGTGGAAATCTGTTCACTTCATTGCCTATCCAAACACCGACACAATAGAAGAGTTAACAAGGGACCAATCCAAATGTGGCGTTAAGATACCATATCATGATTGGACGAAGAGTCGCACTATTACGCATTCCGTTATTCGCTAAGCTGTTTGTTCTGTATTGCACCAATCACTTTGCGGTTTGTGACTTTGCGTGTGACATTACGATCAGTCAATGAATGACTATGATTTCCTCAATACTGCCGTGCGTCTGTAAATATGGCTTCTCGTCTCATCACTAAGAACTGCATACCATAGCTATTACTTGTTTGGGAGGTTTAAACTCGACTGCAATTTCTAGAGTTATTCGAAGTTCCCAATTCTGAGTAGTACATCAAGTCATGTTAGCTTTATGTGTATGGACACGAAAATAAAATATTCAACACATAAGTTGCTTTCTTTTAAGTTACTGCTGGTAACCTACGGTGAATTCTTTTCGAAAAATCTCTGATGTATTATGAAACCTTAAGTATTAAGAAGTAATAAAAAGGTCATAGACACTACAAAGGATATATAGTGAATTACGGTGTGTCCAGTCGGAGCTGTGAATCGGAAGAGAGAATGGTAGTAGATTGGAAGAAACGCTTTGGAACCCACCGTTTTGCCTGCTCCGAAGTGTTAGAAAGTATCATATTTATCGAGACTAGAAAGTGAAAAACTGCCATCGTTAGACAAACACTGCATGGATATAGCAAACGTATTAGACTTCTAATCAACACATCAAGACCAGTTTAGAGAGGACAATGCAACCAGTAGAATATGAGCATGAATGCGAATAACAAAGGAATTGCTTATCTGGAGGAGACATAAAATGACTTCGAAAGTAAAACGTAAAACAAGAAAAACCATGTAGCGCAACTCTGAAATATTTTTCATACGCATTCGGAAGCCTGGTTAGTATACATTAAACTCAACTCAGGTCCCACTTTCTCATAAGCCTTCTAATTATTCCCTTTTAAAAGTAGCGCTAGACTGGTGTTTCACTTTTGTGGAAGCTCACCATTAATGGTGTATCCTTGTCATCACCCAAATGTGAATTACGGCCAAGCCTTCAAAAGGAACCGCATTGGCCACCGGGACACTGACCTCACGTTAGACCCGAATGAACTATCCTTTCTGAAAGCTCAGACACTTTTGTCCGTGACTAATCTTGAGAATGACACAGTTACTACATGGTAGCTCTCAACGATTATTCGAGGACAACAGGTGTACGGAATGAACAAGATGGGTATACCACACACTCGTGACTAGAAAATTTTGACATGGAAATTTTATCATAATGATTGGTAACATCAGCCTGATAACACATTTGGTTTTGGAGCGGTGAAAGCTGTTGATTTATTTCACATCCCCATGACAGACAATCCTTTGAAGACGTGTTGCAATTTAGGCATAATGTCGAGCAAGTTTTCGAGGATATCAGCACTAAGGAAAGGATGCCGTCTTTCTCAACTAGAGCAGATCTATTGGACAGGCAAAAATTTTCCGGGAGTCGTAAAAGTTACATGCGCATACTGAATTCTTTGAAACGGTGGAAGATGACGCGTAAGATACTCTGATTGAAGCGTAAGATTCACGGTTGGAAACTTGAAAGGAGGTAAATAGACCTACTATTTCATTGTGAAATCATTTGTAATCACCTAGTTGATGTCTATCCAGAACTAGGGTTGAGTCTGGGGAATTTCAAATGAACTTCGTTTTAGGTTTGTTGTGGAAGACTGTCTCATTCACTAACACCTGTGGAGGTGTCAACAACGCAGCATGTTTCTACGCCAAACACCTAAAAAAACCTGTTGAGAAAATGCAAATCAGGTACAATTCTCTCTCTTCTCACATCGACAGAATAGAAACTGGAAAGCATATTGTTGGTAAAATTGGCCTGCGACTTGTGACTAGCTACCATAATGGTGTTTAGGGTTGGTGCTTGCTGCATGTCATCACTCTGTGACATTATACATGCCCTTTCCATCAACATCTGTGATAAATTGCAATATTTTGTGATATTTACCATCTGTCTTTGGACCACTGATGCTGAACGCGCATCGTTTGGAATGGTCAGATGAGCTGAGTCACAAGGTAGTATTTTATTCGGCGGTTACAGCAAACTGTCGGGTTATGTAACGATGACAGCTGGGGATAGGATAGAATGGTCCCAATATCGGCAACACAATCGAGTTACAGAAATCATTCAAAAATCCGCCACTGTCGCACCGAAGGAACAGGGTGTCTTCATGTGGATCACATGTTGAGGGCTCGATCATGTAGTAATAGGCAGTGTATCGGCAAAAGTAGTCAATATGACGAGCGCATGCAGGATCACAATGAATACCATATTGCTTGGGGAACGCATCATATACTCAGAAGGGGTCAAACGACAAGGAATCACAAAAGTATCTTCCGAGGGGTATTCTTGAACTATAGAATTCCAATACAAGCTCCCGTTATTAGTTGCTTAGGTTTTCGGTCTGTCCGACCTGCCGTCTTCCTGCAATCGCTGACCGTACCGCGTTGCTTTTAAACGATATGACAATGAATGAGCTGTGGGAAACCTAAGTAGTTTACAATGCTCACATAAGGAACAAGGTATATGGGCGCATCACGAAGAAAATGGCGAGTATAGCCAAAATGCCAAAGAAGTACACTCGTAATGAAGCTTCAGATGGAAGTTCTTTTCTGGCAAACCACCTGAATGATAATTCGTTTCATTTTTCTTGCAACCACTTGTGTCGACATTACATCAATGACCAGCTCTAACGAAATCCAGGCTCGAACACAGTGCTCCCTTTCGAGAAGCGCTTGCAGGAAAGCATTGGGGAATGGGAACACCACAATCAATTGAGGGTGCTTTCCAAATCCTATTGAAACTTGTCATCTTTCCCCGAATTACTCCACAAGAAAAAGCTTTTCCACATGAATTACATGCCCCGTTTCTTCCAAATGTCATGCGACAGAAGACTGTGTAGTGCCGGGTTTGTTGTTATCTGGTTATTTGAGAACGTGCTGCGCGACACGTGTCCCAGTCCTCTTCACCGTTCCGCCGACATAGTTGATTTCAACTCTGCGCGCAACTCAGTAGTCTTCAGCTGAACATAAAGTTGACCCCAGAAGTTTAGGAGAATATCAGACTTTCAGTCATAGATAGGGAAGTATCTGTGAACGGTGATGGATCCATCATGAGAAGAGTGCATAGGAAGCCCATTTGGACGGAGCGGTATATTCATTTCGAACGTTTTGCACAAATATCGCTCAAGCGTAGTCTCGTTCGAAACCCCTTTAGTTGGGTTAGCAGAATTTTCGCATCTGAGACAGTTGAGGAGGAATCGGCTTTTATTAACGAAACACTGGTGCACAACGACTACCCTGCGCGCTTTCTCTCGAAGTACGCTAGAGGAATGTCGGAAAGGTCAGTATCAAAAACATTGCCCGAAAACCCGAATATATAATAATGTCATACAGAGTGAACGTGTAATCACTCTCATCCAGCGTACACTAAAATGTGTCCTCACAAGTGTCTACAACCTGTCCGAATCAGGGCTGATCAACCGGATGTCACGGCTGCCTTGCACACCGACGAAAGAAGCAAGAAACTCACTCGCCATATACAACATTATTCATGAATTCACTTGTACTTGTGGACTCACTTGTATCAGTCGAACGATGAAAAGGCTTTTTGCTGAGGTCGTTGCGATACGCCGTTACAAACCCTTACTTTGTATACAGAAGCAAATGTTAGTTAGGCTATTCCTACCATGGTATCGCGAGGGTTTGCAGTCATGAGTGGTTGCTATCAACTGTTGAATGTTTTAGTTATGCTATTCAAATAAGTTCATTTTCTTTTCTTGCCTTAAGCTTAATCCTAGACTACCTATTAGCCATTATTTATTTTCGCGTGCCTCACTGTAAGACCGATATTGTCTGCATCGTTAGTTTTTTACTTGACCAGTTTAAATCTTGGATTTTGTTTGTTTGTCCTTAACTCAGGAGAACCCAGTCGAACATGACTGGTTCTGTGTGCTATTCTAATCACAGCTGATCACTCATTCCTATTTTACGCTTAACCAAATTAATGAATACCATTTGGTCATATTCCGTGTGTTGGGACCGGAAAGTTCGGTCGAAATGTCTCTACAGAGTAGATCTTGTGTAATTTCACTTGCGTGCTCTAAACTTTTTTGGGGACATAACTGTCTTGAAGTGTTTTACTTTTTTCTTACAGTTACGCTGACTGATACCTACGTGATGCTTGTCAAAACAGATGTGAGCAAGGTCACTGGTTCGGATATCACCGCGACTGTCTCAGGAGACCATGGACAAGATTGCAAAACCCAGTCCTGTCAGGTTATACACTGGTGGTACATTCTGACAAGTGTCAACCTTAATTCTAGCCATTCTCTGTGAAAAATGCTGGTGACAGTATTTGTACGAAACTTGTTATCAAATGTGTCTAATGTTCGGCTCATAATTTTGTTTGTTATGATGGCATCATTCAAGTAACCTTTTGTAATTTGGGTAGTTCATTCCTAGGCCATTTCTCCATCCGTTACCCCAATAAACAGAAGCTCATCGTGTTGGATGGCAGAATGAGTCATGAATTCACCGAAGAGGTTTAGACGAAAAAGGGCGTCTGTGGAAATGCTAGTATGAGCGAATCAGTGACAGTATGAGCTATGAGCCGTTATAGGATACTGTTGATTCAGTCGATAGTCCAGGTGCCTGGAAAAAGTGCGGTGAACGTATTGATCTTATTGTCAGTAGTTCGAACTGCGGGGAACTTAGTATGACAACACTGTCCTGAGAAACCGTCCTGCCAAAATTAACAGATAGTCCCAAACTATGATGACCCAATTAACCAGAGGAGTGTTATAGGAACGTTTAAGCAATCTGTCCTGGTTTGCTTGACCACCTGGTCTCCATCCTATTGAATACCGTCTGAATAGCAAAGTGAAGGTTTTTCTCACATAATTTAGTTCAGCAACTACCACAGTCGAAATTCTGTCCATATTCCCAAAACACTCGTGAGAAGTCAATTATCCGGACAAGTGTTTTTAGTTTATTTCACCTAGCTTTTAAAATTATATAGAATATCTGAGCATTATATATGAAATTCAGATTAGGTCAATCGAATCATTAAAAATCAAATTTATGAAGTGGATCACAAATCACTAGATGAGGCTGGGAACGTTAGTGACTGTGTGAGATTGTGTGCTACCGACCATGAGACACAGGTACATCAGTAACAACTCCTTCACACCTGATGGAGTCTCAAGTGAGTGTGCGACAAGGGAGGTGAGGGTTTGTGTCAACTGTTTTTGTGCAAAAAACGTGAGTTGTAGTGTCTGGCGTTGGCAACAGCTGCACTCTAACAGCTTCAGAATGACATTGGAGAACGTTGTGGATGATTTAAAAGGTTTCATTCGGCTTTAGGTAATAGCCAACGTCTACGAAGTGGGAACCTCTTGGGCTTGAAATACACTTTCTTGAGTCATTACAGAGTCGTTCTGAGAGATGTTCACGAATATTTTCTGATGGCCGTGGGATGGTTCCCCTAACGTAACCGGGCTAGTAACAACAACTGAGAAAATAAGGAGAAAATGTCAAAGAAAATCTGTGTAAGTAATCTTTCGAGTAAAACACCAACACAGTTGAGGTTGAATTTTCAGACGGCTTTGCAGCACATAAAACAAGAACAGATTACGGAGTTTTTAATCAGCATGCAACGAAGTGTTTGTGCAGTTAGCTTCATTAAGGGTGGGCCGATCTGATTTTACGGTAGACGGGAACAAAAGCACTGATCCATGCGAGACAGTTTCTACTGTTTGTTTTGCTTCCTGTTTATTCAAGTGTATTGTGTCTTCAGGAAATTATGTCCAATCAGACGAAACCGCGAGAAACGTGTGCTCTAGAGTGGGAATCATTTAGTCAAAAAATAGCCGACATTCTACGGAAGTCGCCCGGACAAATCAAGGTCAGGATCCACGCTGTTTTCATGGCTGAGGTACACCCGTTCAGTAATATTAAATTCCACTGTGTACAACTAATCTGTGTAAGCTCAAACATGTAAGCTAACTCATCCTTTTCTGCGATAAACAGCGTGTTTTGATTGCAAAAGACGCTTGATTTTAGCTGTTTATTGCAATACATTCATTACACCTTTCAAGTGGTTGCTTCTAGTCCCTGGTCCTTCTAGTGTCGAGACCCAATGTGAACGAATTCGGCTATACAATTCACAAATAAGGCAATATGATCGACAACATAATTACCCACCAAGCTTCCAAAGAAGATATTCATTTAGACTACCAATTTGCTCTCGCTGTGGGTTTTTCACATCTCTCACAACCATTTCTTTCACTGATCACTTTCAGTTTCTATAAGTATAGACGCGACCACACAAGTGGTGAAATCATGTCATGGAACTTCGGAATAACGCTATTCTAATATGCAGCTCTATTCTGTTTAGAGTCACAAACGGAGAACACTGCATACACCCCAAAACAAATGCACAGAGTTATCCCGTCATGTTACACTATCTCTCGTAATATCAAATCGAAAGTGGTCATCTGTAACAAAATGTTTGGGTGAATCACAACTGAAGACAGTAGACTGAATTTTGTTGAACTACCATGCATAGAAAAAACTGCAGATAGTTATTAGCAAAATAGCCACTATAAACATGTGGGCCATCTTATGGAAAAGTGCTCCACAAACAATTCACGAAGGCATTTTTCTGCCATGTATTTTCGGTACCTCGATAATGTGAGTGAGTGTACATATGGTGGGACAGAATTGTAAGATGGGACTCAAATTCTTCTCCGCTTAGTACAAAGTAACCGCTAATCTCTTCAGTAAACCGTGCACATTGGCCTCTTTGTAGAGTTGCGAACTTAATACGGCTTATCACTGTTTCCGAACTGCTTGTAGCCGGATAACAATTCATATACACTCACAGTAGCAACCATGCACTCCGGATAAAAATCTTCTGAAATGGAGCGCTGTCTTGCTGAAAAACTACAGTAAATTCCCAGTTCAAAAACAAAAAGGTTAACTGGAAATGTTCCAGCATCCAAACGTGAGAATCTTCGTTTTAATTACCATCCAGTAAGGCCATTTAAACTACCATAGGGTTATCAAGCATCTATAATTGGTACCTACGTCGGTTGAAACACAGCTCCCCAAAGGACAACGACATCATTTTTTCCATTCATCAAAGGCTTTCTGGAAAGTACATTCCTATCACTGAAATAAACGAGACGCAGCGAAACGAAAATGAGTCGGCTTTTCAAGTTCAAACGTGAACATGCGACCTAACATTAGCCGTGGGTATACTTTACCTCCACTGTTTTGACTATTATCTGAGCCTTGACTCAGATGTTTCTGGGTTTTGGTGTCAATTCGATAGTTGTACGATTAGCCAGTTGCCTATTATTGTGGTCTGTTCAAATGGTGTGCGCATCCCCTCTCTCGAAACGTAGCTCATTTTTGTTGTCTTGATCCTGTTGACTTCTCGGAAGAAATCCACTGATCTGTAAGATACCAAAGTGAAAACGATCTTTCGATAGAAACTGTTGAGTTTCGCTACTTATCCACTTTGCTAATTTGCTCAACAACACGATAGCACTGTGACCCAACCTAGTTTTGATTAGTTGGGGTCGTGTGCTCACCGCTGCGCATTGCTCAACGTCTTCGTGGGAGACCAGTCAGTGAGCTTACTCCAAAATAAGCATTAGCTTAGCTAAGGTTATGTACACCATGGATTTTGTTCGTTTTACCACATTACAACGGCAGTGTTTTGGTCCAATCCATTCTACAGCCCTTATGAAAATAAGGAATGTAAGTATCACCTCAAGAATTGAAAAGCATACCACCACAATGTCTTGCTAAAATTGCTTACCGTCCATTTCGCTTCGCCTGCACAATGTCGTTCGGGCCTCTCATATTTTTTCATGACGTCGACTCTCAACGTCTGCAAACCTAAAACAATTTCCATGTGTTCTGTTGCCTTTGTTCCAAAGTGAAAAATGTTTCCGTTTTTTGAATGAGCCAGTTTACGGGAAACTCACGTGGTCAGGTCAGTACCTGAAGCTCGGCAGCTTCACACCGGTCCAGTACAAACGAACACCAGTGAATATTGTGTTCACAAGAGCGCGGTGAATTTGTACGCACGACAGCCTCTCGGAGAAAATAGATCTGATTACGTCTGTCCTACAATCAAATG
>QNGE01004476.1:0-12764 GCA_008508345.1 Paragonimus westermani
AAGTATCAAAAGTTATCGTTCTCTAGACAGTGAGATTAATGTCCGTGCTACTGGTCCAAGGCGATTGTCTGTCAGTGAATCTGTCTGCGAAACAGATCACACAGTCATCTATAATAGGTTCAGAAGGTTGGAGCAGTGAGCGGAACACTCAGGGTCAGTTTAGATTACCACCGGCTTCTAATAAGTTGCCACCACTAACCTGTACTGTAGCACCCCGGTCGATAGATTAAGCGTCAATCACTGAGACTCAGCTTCTCAAACGTAATAAAGTTGCTGGCCCAAATGATCTGCTGCCGGCATTTTTCAAAGATGGTGGGGATGTGTCGGTGGAGAATTCGACGCAGTTGCTTCAACATGTGTGAACAAGAGACCATTCGTCTGCGCTGGGATAATTCAGCAATAGTTCCCGTGCTCGAAAAAGAGTCTCCGACTCTTGCGAACACCACAAACGAATTAGCTTGAGTTCAGTCACTTCTAGGATTCTGGAATCCATTACAACTAAACGCATTGCAGCTCAGGAGGCAAACAGTAGAGAACATGCATAATTTGGCTCTTGGTGGGGTTGTATTTATCAAAATTTCACTTTCCGCTTAATACTGGGGCAGTGTCATGTGTACCGCAGACCAACAATTGCCGTATTTCTGATCTACAAAGGTACGTTCGATTTAATGGAACGATTTACCTTTTCAGACTTAGTAAAACGCAGAGATGTATCGACCAAAAATGTGAACATACTGTCGGCGTTCTATTCCCACGCTCTAGCACTGGTTAAGGCTTATAATCCACTGTCTGGCTGTTGCCGCTCCAGGAGTGGCGCATATCAAAGTTGTTCAATTTCACAATTCCTGTTTAAATCTGATAGACGAAATAGTAGCAGATTTTCTCCAGCAATCCGAATATGCCGATGTAGACCTGCTACCTGCTGGAAGGCTGACTGAACTTGTTTGTCCTGATGACAATGGGTTGCTGCTAGATGATTTTTAAGCGGTACAAACAATGTTAGAATCTATTTCGTGCTCTGCTAAACAGTTCGAAGTGACCTTTGAAGGCATGAAATTCAAAGTGCTTGTGCAAGATCGTTGCCGGTACGTAAATTGAATGTTAGATAATGAAGTCACTGAGATGGTTGAATGAATTACGTGTATGAAAAAATGCATCAGCATGGGCGTCGGCGGAGATATGCGGAAGGAAACAGAAGTGCATGTCTGTGGGGCTAGGGTGGTAGTCGTTAGTTTGGGAAATCTCTGGTGACAAGCAAGTATCTCTCTGAGGCTTGATGAACGCGTATCTGAGACGACAGAGAGGGTCGTGTTACTCTACGCCAACGGAACCTGGCAGCTCAGGATAGAAGACGTGAAGCATCTCAAAGGGTTTGGTCATCCACGTCTGTATTCGACCGTTCGTATGAGGTGACACAAAAGATTGAGTGAACCAGAGATTAGGAAGTGTGTGTTTGGTACTGATTGCCAATCGAGTTCTTTTGCACACTTGCACGATCTTTGCACACACGTAGATAGCCAGGCCACATATTAAGGATGCCAGCTAGTCTTCTGACACACCGANGGTCGGGAAGGTTTGTCACCATAACTGAATCGCGGCGGGTCAAACTGAAGGATCTAAGCACTTCACAATTGATGCCTACGTTTACTTCCGTTCCACGGTGATACCAGCTGAGTTGAGTGGTGTTTGTTTGATAGGAAGTAGCAGATGGGTTTAATTATTTACCCCTTAAGTGATAAAACCATGTGCAAGAAGTGACGGACTTTTCATGCATCACGCGTTGCATTCTTAATCGATGCCGCAGCCGATTGGTCAAGATGCCTGGCGAACAAGTGTTGGCTTGGTGTGAGGAGCTGTAGTCGTCAGCATTCTATCCACTGTAGACTGCATGTGCCCCTCTAGTCTTTGGTCGCAGGGCTCACCTGGACCCTGGTTCGTGCGCAGTTGTACATTGGGTATGGTCTGGTTGTTTTCGAAATGCGGACAACTGGTGAAACGGTGAAGCTGCTTACAAGCAGTACTGATTGTTTCAGCTTAGTTTTATGGTTGATTTACAATATATTATCCAAACATCCTATTGCAGCTACGCTTAGTTACCTAACACCCAGACAGAACTGTCGATGATGGCTGTCAGAATTCTGAGATGTATGCCGCACGATAGTCGGCTGCATTCTGCGTGAAAGCGGGTCGTTGAGACAGAACTATCCGCAACTTTGTCTCTTGTACTCTGTGGTTGACAGAAGCGTTGCAATCTTTGCTTATTTTTTGATGTGTAACCGTAATCAGTGATAGGAATAACAGTCGTATCATTAGCACATACTTTCGCCGAGGTAAGTAGACTCTTTATCGACTCAAGGGGAGTTTCATCAGGTGCGATTTTCCGTTCGCAGATAAATGTGAAAACGCTAAATATCCTTGTTGGAGAACGTACTGGATTTGTGGATTTTAGTTCTCAAACCTAGTGGGGAGTTATTCAAATGTTTTTCGCCGTTCTTCATGGTTACCGAAAAAAGTTGGACTCACCAATAATAGCATACATAACGTCTCCATACCGTTTATCCAATTCTATTACAAACTTATTGGGTGAGTAAATTATGAACCTACCTCGCGTTGTATCATTTCGATAGTAGGCCATGTCGTTATCTGCAAACTGAAAGAAAAGTCAGCAATAAATACATTTTGATATACATCGGGACTTTTAGGATTGAATTTTTTCCAGCGTAATCGGCCTTCTTGTTCCTTGCCCTATCACGCTTATTACGGAAGTATGTGATAATCTCCACGCCAACAGAGTTTTATGAACTTAGTACGAAGTCTCTTGCTACGGTTTCTATAACGGCTCCCTAGGGCACGTACTATTAACTGCCAAGGCTATTCGAATGCCTATATAAGTGTGGACATCCGGAACATCTTCCTAGTGTCCGTTGCTGCGGTTGCGTGTTTGTCACACCTAGGATTTCCAGTCGTTGCTACTGTATGTTCTGTATGTATGCCTAAAGTTTTCATTTGACGCTCCCCGGCTTGGTCCGAAATACATGAGCACGTGGTTATTTGTGATAAGTGAAATCGTCTACAGACACCACTTTGTAACGTGTTACTTTGTACGTGTCGTCAGATTGGTATTTACAATATTTGAAGTCCTATCCATTTCGTCAAAAGCAAGGAAGCGTTGTAAAGTATTACGACTCCGACTTACTGTCATGCAACACTAACATAAAGTAGCGAGCTATATAAAATTCACCTAACGTCAATAGGGGAACAAACTAACCACACAGTTTCATTATTTTGCATTTTAGTGGGACACTGTGCTTCATGGCCGGGTAGCTGATAATGTCTGTGTATTTCGTGCACGAAATACGCCTGTTTTCTCATTAGCCTGACCTCTATGATCACTGACGATTTCCAGCTCCTATTACCTTATAACATTTCGAGTCATTTTGCCGTATCGGCTGTGATCACTTGCTAGGATGGGTTTGTTAATGAGTGGAATAAGATTCCTCGCAATTGTCCCAGTCGAAAGTTCGTTATTTTGACAACCGATTTCAGTTGTTTAAGACTAGTCATGTGAGGGCATGTTATCACAGATCCATTCTACTTATTTAAATGTAATTGCGTATGCAAATAGATCGACGTATTGCATAAGAGATTGGTCTTTTTGGCGAGTTGAGAAGGGCACTGTTCTTGATGTCTAACGATGTGCTGTACGTCATTATGCAAGTGGATACGAAGGTTTCAGTGACAACCTCAGTTTGTGGTTCAATCTGCTTGTCAGCTAGTCAGCCTGAACTAATTCTACCGTCCAGTTTACCAATTTTTATTCATCCCCCTCCCTCCGGATTCCCACTATCCGTCATTCCCTTCAGTAAGCTTCCCTTCATCTAACCGGTCTGGTGTACAGAGACCTCAAGCTGTGTGACGTTTTCATTAGCTCGAGCTCACAAGCCTCACTTTCTTTGAGTGCTATTAATAGTTCCCTTTTGTAAATGTCGCCTAAGGTTTTAATGGGAAATCGTGGTTTAATTTTGCCACAACATATCTGTTTCACACATTTATATCTAGGGATAAACTATCAACTCCTAATATATGCGTTTACAAATTGCTGGGAGCTGTCTTCGAAATCAAAGTGGCAAAGCTACTTTATGGTTGGACGTAGTGCCCGAAACTGGACGCAAGCCTAGCGGCTATCGGTTTCATTCTGGCCATTTTCAAAACCGTTTCTTTTATCATGCAAGTTTCCATCGATTGTGACGCTCACGACTAACAATTTCAGCTGTACGTGCTTTAGCGTATTCACCGTTCCAAGAAAATGGTGTAAAACACCTTTGAAAAATCAGAGGGGTAACCCTCTAAGCGAGTGCAATGCATTTTCAGCACATGCCAGGAGCGAAGATCGTTGCTGAAGCTTTACCACAGTCCCTTTGCGGGACTTTGAACTTGGATAAATGTGTCGACCATATATACGGAAAACCATACAGTCTTAAGCACATTGCAAAAGATATACAATGCTTGTATGCATTCCGTTTCGCACAGAGTTTTGTAAACGTAGTCTTTTCACTACAAGCGCGTCAGCAGAGCTGTTGTGTTTGATAATTGCTGTGCTCCCGCCAATTAGCCCACATAAGAGATGAGGGTGTGTGAACGATGCGGCCTCTCGCCGAATTGTATTTCGAAACATCCGGTACTTTATCAGCTGATCAGATGATTCGGCTTCACAGTTTGCGGTTAAGTCAAGTACTCCGCGCGCCAGCTAGAAGTTTAGCGCACCAAGCGCCGTGTTCTGAGACCACCAGGTTGAGTAGAGCCTTGTGGTGGCCAAGCACTGATGTGTTCACTAAATATGAAAGCTCTGACTGTCCCATTGCACAAAGTTGATAGGTGTCGCCTGTCCATCTCTTGTGATCGTCGAAATTGCTATCCGAGGTGGCAGTGTACCGAATGCCCGCATCCATTCCATTTCCGGCTATTCCGCTCAGAGCTGTTTCTATCAATGCTCATCTATGATTACATCTGGGTTATCCGAAGTCACTGTTGGGGTGAGGGGCAACCCGACCTACAATACTGGTTCTGCTCTTAGCCGTTGTGGACGAATGAGTGGTGTGCCTGTCGACCAATAGTATCTCTTCTCGAGTTTAATGGAAAGTGATCGCTCAGTGGTTCATAACTGTGTGTTGCTGAACCTAACCCTCCGTTACAAAGATGCGGTCGGTTCTCGTAGCCTAGTGTCCTTAAGATATGACATGCTCACGAACCGGGTCATGTGGCACTGATCCGTCAGGTTTGATAACGAATGTTGGTGGGCTCAAGCGGGTGCATCACAATTTTGTGTGAAAGTTATGGTTCGTGAGTATTTTTCAGTCATACAAACTACATACCATAGCGCATATCGTTACCAAAGGGAGTGATTTTATGACCATTTCAAAGCAAAATATCCAGTGTGTATATTAAGGTGTTTTTGAAACCGTAGTTGTGTACGTTGGCCTACTGTGACTATTTCAACTTCCGTACAGAATTGCCCTCAGATCTTATGGCTAGGCTACATTTAACCTAATCCTGTTGAGCTAATTGAAACGTCTCCCATGAACTAAGTGCCTTCACGTGAGACCTACTCATTCCAGCTTCCTGAGAAGCCTTCAAAGGATTCTACATGTTCTTCTCTGGAAATAACACTGCAAGATTGCATTCAGAATTTGGTTTGGGCAACATGAACGCTTGTTCGAAGTGCAAGGTGTCCGCATTTTTCAGCTAGTTAGCCACGTGAATATCTGCTCCATCAGTAAGGCGGACTATGTTTATGGGGCAAATGAGTGAGAACAGTGCTAGCATGAAGAATCTCTGTCGTTTGTTGCCGCAACCTCTTTCTGACTTATGTTAGGAGGTAGGTTCCTAGCAGGATCTTTACAAATACAAGCTTGGCTTCATCACAACTGAATTCCTACTACTCTGGCCGTTTATAGCATGTGAATGTATAAAATACTTACAGCATATTGTAGGCTGCAGAACTCAATATCGGGTGTTTGAACTTCCGTTTTCGGGATTTTCAGTAGAAACCCAACCTGGAATGGCATTATTCGACATTTTCATATCGGTTTAGATAACCCGAACAATGGTGACATTCAAACGAAAACGGTGGGAAAAACAATCATTCGAGCCTTTCTAAAAGAGGACTTGTATGATACCATGCTATACTCAGCGCTTAAGTGGGTTGGGTAAACGGGAATGCGAACCCTATCTGGGTGTGGCAGTCTGTGAAATCGGGCTACTCTATTGAAAGTTAGGCACCATTCGTTACTCAAGCGTCACAACGAGATTGGACCTTGACGCGGTGTCACGGCTTGGGCATCTCGATGATCTGTTGGGCTAAACTGGACGTTGTGGTAACCATGCTCCTATCAAGCAGGCCAATAGGTAGAGGTCTGACCAACCACAATTTCCCGGTCCTCTAGGCTAGGAATTAAAAGAGCTGGTGTCTTCCGTAGAAAGTACCAGTTCTGGTACAGTACCACTCACCCGCTGCCCTGCGGTACAGTCTTCCGACCAAAAGGCTTAGAACCCTAATTCTATCTAGGTCCGTGCGTTCTGGCAGTATCCCAGCCCCCATACACCCGTGAGTAGTCACATCAACGATTCCATACTGCATCGGCCGTCCCCCGTCTTATCTGCTGCATATAGCAGAGCGGATAGGAGAAATCATGCTACTACTGCTCACCCCTCCCCCGCTGTACTATCAGATTTGGCTCTCAGCCCTCTCTCTGACCTTCATTTCTGGCAATCACTCTGCAGGTCCCACAACATACATAGCTAATCATATTAACACCCTTGGTAAGTTCCGTTTCTTCTCATTCAGCTCTAGGCATCCCCCTCGTCCCTTGATTAGACTTGGAATGCAAATTGATATAGCTGCCTTCGGCGTTCGCACTCTAAGACAGATGAGTCGACAGGACTGTCCTGCACCGACATTAGACTTGTTGGAGACTAGAACCCAGGAGAGTAGTCAACGTATGGAATTAGCAGCACCCACCTTGTCTACCTGATACTTGTTACGCATTTTGGGGGGCTTCACGGCCACCGTTACTGGTAAGGCTGGAATAGGTATGTTCCTCAGCACGACGGCTGCAGCTGCATTGATAGGTTGGATTTCTGTCAACAGCAGACTGCCGTCCGCTTGGCAGGTTCGCTTAAGACCAATCCTGGGTTCGAAACTTCCCGTTATCTTTTCATTGCCTGCTCACGCTCCGACTGACTACAGTAATGTCGGCGTCAAGGACGCGTTTTACTGGGATCCGGCCGCTTTCCTTTGGTTGAAACACAGTTCTGATATAGTCGTTCTGGTTCAAGATATGAACACCCAAGTCGGCCGCCTTGGTGAGGCCCAATGTGCTTTAAGTGGCAGGTTTAGGTTGGCGTCACATCGGTCGGATAATGACGGACGATTGTTGCGAGCGTGCGCTAAGCATAAGTTAATTTCAGTCAACACTGTTGGTGGACATTGTGCGCGTCATTGTTCTATTTGGTGTTCACCTCCGAATCAGGCCTAGTCTCCAACAGACCAGATAGATGCTAGTTATATTTGGCGTGGTTGGGTTTGTGACTGTCGCTGTTATTTGAGCACGTCCTTGAATTCGGACCATGCGTTAGCACGTTTTGTCATGTTCTTACTTTTACTTGGCAACGACCCCATCGATAGCAACGACCACCTGTTGTGAAACTGGCGCTACCGTCGTTAAAGCCCAAGTACCGAACCAGCTTTGAAAGCTGCCTTAGTAGTTCTCACTCCTAAGATCCTGATAGCTGCTGGACCCAGTACTCAAGCCATTCGTGAAGCAGGTACTGTAGCATGTGGCACGGGGATGTATGGGTTGAACAGACATTGTATGTCGGAGAAACCCCTTGATTTGTTAGAAGCTGGGCGAAACATCCCCCTTAGCACTTCATGTAACAGGTTTAAAAGGGATATCTGTGGGAATCTGAATCGCCGATCGTGATGCTTGGTTAATGGGGGAAGTTAAGGAAATGGGATCGGTTTTGTGTTTCAGGGAACACTGAGTGACTGGTCAAGCTCATCAGTGCTACTGGTCCAAGGCGACCGTCTGTCAGTGAAGCTATTAGCGCGACAAATGGCACACTCATCTACAAGAAGTTCAAACGGTTAGAGCGACGAGTAAAACACTTCGAGGTTCACTTTGGGTGGCCTCCTGCTTCTACTGTGTTGCCGCCACAATCTTATAGTGGTCGGTTGATTTAACACCATCTATTAAAATTGAAATGCGCGTTTATATATTCAAGTTCTCAAACGTATTGGGACTATTGGCCTGGATGATCTGGTGTCGACACGTTCCAAAGAAGGTAGTGAGGCGTTAGCATAGGCCTTGACGCAGTTGTTGGAGCTTGTGTAGATGAGTGAGTTGATCCCTCGTTGTTCGGTCTACGCCTTGAGAATCGCTTAACGCAGGGGTGTACCGATAAAGTATGTGGGTATACCATCGGCACCTTATTTCGATAATTCAGCTCTAGTTAGGGTTTACGGTGAACTGTCTGGCAGTTTGAGCACCATGAGGGGCGTACATCACGGTGCCGTCGAGGGTTATATTTTTTCACGGTGGGGGAATTTGGCCGCTCAGAGTAGAGGACATGGATCGTATTCGACCGTCCACACGTTCGTTCGATTCAACGTATCAGGTAGCTCCAACGAGTAATCAAGAAAGAGGTTAGAAAGTGGGTATTTGATAGTGACTATCAAACGAGTTCTTATGTTCATCTCTTATATTTGCGCAGACCTAGATGATCAGTTCGTGTGTTGAGGATGCCAGCTAATCTTCTGTCATACTAAGCACCCTGTCGACGCTGCGACCGACTGTCGCAAGGTGCGACGTGGACGGATGTTGACCTGGGACTGAACAGGCCCATTCCTCAAGTACACAGTTGGTGTTTTTCACTGTGAATGTCCGGCTGCCAATTTTAGGTTGCAAATGATGGTCGCACTAAGTTTGTGTGCTGACCATAATAGCCTACTAGTAACACAGTACATGAACTGGCAATCAATGCAACCTTCATAATAATCCAGTGAACATCGGTACTGTTGGTGCTGTTAATGCGAAGGTTTCAATACCAAGAAATTCGCTCTCTAGAACTACGGGCTCAGGGAAGCCCGTCTTGTATCATAGAGGCAGGTCTGGACGAACAGGGCTGTTCGTCGCAGCTAGCCTCTCATTATACCGGTGTTCGTCATTGTGTCTCTCCATTTCAATTCATTTGGTGAATATCACCCAACATACGAGACGTTTTATTGGTTACCGTTTCTTACCAAGGGAAAATAAATCAATGCACACGTGCTGATGTTTTCACGTAACTTCTTTAGCTCTTCTTCGGCGAGTTGTGATAGCAAATCTGGCAAACATCGGTAGGTCTGTATCCCTGGAAATGGTAGGGAGGGTAAAAGGTTATGTTCGTTCAAATTATTTGGATCTTACAGTACACAATTCCGAGTCTATGTACCAGCTCACATTTTCTTTACCTGCTGCATTTTCAGTGAAGCTCAAATCGGGGTATCAAAAGTGTAAAGCACTCCTAGGGTAAAGTTTATATACATATATATGTATCTGATGGTTGGGAACAGCGGTGGTGCTGTTGTTTGTAGCTCGGGTTGATGGTTTTGGTATTGATATGTTCGCCGAGCTTGGCATTTAGGTTGTAAACGTTTCATCACCAGGCGAGGTGACATCATCAGTGCGTAAGTGTTTCAGCGTATATTTTAAATGTGAAGATTGATCGATGCCTGCTCTTATATAGGATAGTCAGTTGACCTACTAGCCTGGATTCTGGTTGGTTTATATATACATATATATATATATATGTATATATATATACATATATATGTACATATATATATATATATGTCTACCTACACGAGTGTCTGCAGCGCAGGTAGCATATTTAAAGTAATTATCTTCAGTTACTCCAGTATATATATATATATGTGCGCATGTGTATTGGGGATTGCTGATGTCTTTGGATTCAGCTGCTCAGGTTCACGTTGATCAATAATACTTGAGTCCGATATTCTGATCTACGAATTCCAGGTGTTCCCGCGCATTCTAGTATTTAGAACTCGTGAATCATTGGCCCATGGGATTGTTGGTTCGAACTAACATCGAATGACAAATTTTTATTCAGGTGCACGTTGCGTGGCATACCTGCACACAAGGACATGACTAATTAGGACTTGCATGTAAAAATAAACATTCTCAAAATGAATTTGTGAAGAATAATCGTTTGCTGTTTTGCAGTCCTGGGCATCATCAATGGCTCGCATTGATGCTTGAATGCCACGCGATCTTATGACCTACTGAGAAAGGATGACGCAAGTAGGTAACCTGAGTTGGACAGCCATACTAATCAGTTACTTGCGCGGGATGTAACACTGAGGAGTGACAGTTTAATGGCGTATGTGAATAAATCAAATTTTCACATGCAGCTATTAGAGGACTCAAATAAAAGCGGCGGGATCGTTCACTTCAATACCAAGGAGCATGCTAAATGAGCGGTGAATGTAGAGAAGTTAAAGGTTCAGGAGACAGTAGGTGTGCATCCGTATGAATTGGGTGCAGTGAGATGGATGTATTGCGTGGAAAGGGTGATAATTCTTTTGGGATTATGAATGAATATATGGTGGGTTCGTTTTCTGCATACAGCAGCCGGCCCGTCACACACAGACATATAAGCAAACAGGCATCTACATCCTTTCGAGCATGTGATTTTTAATCTTTACAAAGCTGGCGGATCAAAAGGCAATTTTCCAAACCCGATAGCTCACATCTTGCAAGCAACTGAGTTATAATTGAGAGCATGGTGTTATTGGCGCCCTTTGTGGTTTCGCTTGCTCTTTTCTGTTAAGCACAGTTCACGAAAAACTCAGACGAATATCGACAACATTCACGCCATTGAGTTGACTTAGCTTCCAACGCCCCAGACGTGTTCTGCTGCCCCGAATCTGCAATTTGCGAAATCCCCACCCTAGGAGATTCAACTGTTGATCGGGCTTTTTGTCCTTCAATACATTCACTTCCGGATATCTGAGTTTCGATGTTGTAGCCGTTCCGGACAGTAGGTTAAGGGCTTTTCCAGGTTGGACCGGTAAACGAAATTTCGATGAGGAGGTGCCGAATGAACTCGTAATTGTAGGCAGATTTACATGGCGATTTTCTGTATAACGGTGAAAAACTCCCTCTAACAAAAATAAACTATCAAGAGTGCACACAAACATTTCAATGGCTTCCACCAAGTTTCAAAAAGTCAGCGGATTGGGTAAGTACAAAATGGCAGATCTAATCTTCGCTCGTTGAGTTTGTAGTTTGCACGTGAGTGTATTTGTAACTAAACAATCCCACAGTCTTTGAACCATCTCGGACTAATCGACGGCTCACAGCTGGACGGAGCGTAAGCTGGCTGGGGAGTTAACTAAGTTCGACTTTAAGCAAAGCATCTAGAGCATCAAAGGAATAATCCTTGTGATGCCGACTAGTTATAGAGGCTAGAACCGAGACTTTTATTTACGAGGTATATTACAAAACGGCGTTTCTGTTTACGAGGACACCGGGCATGAGCAAAAGGAGTGATTCAAATAGAGAACATTTGCTTTACTTCAAGACCGCAGGCTGTAAGCCGGATAACAAAATGGAGCTACTCGGGATGTGTGTGGACCAGGTGAAGTCGTTCACGACGTTTGTACTCTCAGATGCTCGTAAGACTATTGCAGTCCTGCTGCGAAATCAAAACACAGATCGGGCTCCGGTCTATTCTAGTGGAAATCCTGGACCTATCGGTAATCTACGCTCTAGGAGATTGATCACACAGTGCATGTTTTTATTGGCCGGTTGCTTTTTCCGTCTGATAAGACAACGCCCTGTCTGTCTTCCGCTCATGGTGACTTTTAATCGGTTAACGTCGTCAGGTTTTCTGATCTGTCCTCGTTCTGACTAGTTGCATGGTGTCCGTTGTGTTCGACTGTCCCACTCGATTCACATCACTGTTTGGTCGTTTCATCGTTGAACCACTATTGGAATCATTACACCCCGCTAATTGGCCTGAGTGTGTATCTGCCTGAGTCAGTTTCATTTCACCCGTCACGAAAGATATTCTCACAAGATCAACCGGCTTTTGCTCTGACAGGGCTTCTCTCCGTGCTGCAGTGGACTGCTGATACTGGAATACGATAGTTTTTATCATAGCTTTCACAAAGGGTTGTACTGTATTTCTGGAATGACCATCAAGTGTGGTTTTTACTGTATCTAGGCTTCTCACCGACAACATGTTCAGTCCTTTTTTTAACGTGGAATGAAAGTGAGAGATTAGCAGATTGGTTTTCATTCCAATAGCGGCCCTATCGATTCAATGTGTTCAATCTATCACATCTTCGTTCGACTGTCGTTCTGGCTACTGGAAACGGAAAGCTGTTTGTCTTTTTAGACGCAGTCGGTACGTCTGATTCAGGGCACATGGTGCTCTTGTGAGCATGCCAGAGAATAGTACGCTTGTCCGATAAGTGTATCAAGCTAAACGGTTACGAATGTCAGTCACCTATGCCATATTCACGACACAGTTCGCCTTCACTGGTGGTGCGACATTATCCCTCCTCATTTCCCCCCTCAGTGCCTGCCAGCAGTCTTCATGTAGAGTTCTGATTTATTTTTTGATGCTGAATTTTTTTAAATGATAAACTCCGTCATCATCATCGTCATCATCATCATCATCATCATCATCATCATCAT
>QNGE01004476.1:24211-60856 GCA_008508345.1 Paragonimus westermani
CGCTGATGACGCCTTACTCTCACTTGCAGCTCGGTTGTGTTGTTTGCAAGGTGTAGGCACCTTGATGCTGAATGTTTGAATATGGACGTAGTCATTTTCAGTAGATAGGTCGCTTCCCGTCCCCTTCTTTTTCCTTCTCTCTTTCTATATAGGGTTTGCTGTTTCTTCATGGTTGTGTGGCAGTTAAGCATTAGTGTGAACCACTGATGTATTGCTGTCTATGATGATGATGATCGTTATATGCAAACGATTTATACGTGAATGGTTTTTCGTATTCCTAACTTTCTTCTGGTGAATATCAGCTTTGCTGGTTGAAGCGTACTGCTATTATGCCACTCGTTACAGGTAAACTTAAGAAGAGAGCCGAATTGACTCACAAATGGGATTGTGGCTCTGGATTTAAATTTAGCTCTGCCAAGTGAATCCTCGAAGTGTAGGACTGCGCCATTTCTATTGCTAAGATAAATCTAGTTTAACCCATATTTAGGTTACTTAAAACATTTCAAAAATTAGCGAAACATTCGCTCAAATCAGCCAGTTTGTGTTTAGTCACAAATTAATGCTTGTGTTTTAAAGCAGACACTTCGTTTCTGAGTAGTATGATGTGTACATTCGGAAACTCAAGGGCAGATCTCAGAGCCAGGAAACGGAGGATCAGAAGCGTCTATTGGAACAGTGTGTGTGTGTGTGTGTGCATTATTGGGGACATTTCACCAAGGTGAACGGCAATACATTGCTGCC
The DNA here is from genome assembly GCA_008508345.1 of Paragonimus westermani. Classification (NCBI taxonomy): domain Eukaryota; kingdom Metazoa; phylum Platyhelminthes; class Trematoda; order Plagiorchiida; family Troglotrematidae; genus Paragonimus; species Paragonimus westermani. Next base: position 24,953 of record QNGE01004476.1, read on the forward strand.
CAATACGTATGGATACACGTCAGCCGTGCAAGTGAGTGTGCGATTTCTTTGTCCTATGTTTTAACATGACATGCATGGGATTTCTTGAAATAAACAACTTTGCAGGCCAAGCGTCTTTTGCAATCACATAAGTTGGACTTAATAGGGGATCCCTTTCTCACGAACAAGATTTTTCGTCCTGGCTTACTGGTGATTGTCGTTAGGTGAAAGTGCTCTCATTACCGTTTCTGATTGTTTTAGCTGTAATCACAGTTGGTCAATTGTTTCAACAAAATTTCTATACTCGAACAAATAGCCTTGGATGTTGGTTGCAACCCATAAGTGTATATCTAGCGTACGTCTAGCCGTGTCATACATCCGTTTAACTATTGCATATATGTACCATAAACTAACTTAATTTTTCGGCAAATCTTTCACTCATCGCAAGCGAAATCCACAAATAAGACTAATTCCAGATACGACCGACGCCGAATTAGACTCGGGCTGGTCACAAACGCATAGTGGACTTAACTTACATTCGTCCAATACGGAGTCCAAACCTTGGCTAACTGAGAAACGATGTTGTTTCTGAGTAGCCTCAAAGTCAATTATTCGCGCCATCCACATTTGTGTAACACTCAGAGACTCGATTTCAAACGCTTCTTGCATGAGCTGCCTGACCGGATAGAGTTCGCTCGCATGCACAGCACATATTCCAATGAGCTGCTGTAGTGACGTTAATGACTGGTAGAAAAGGCGGTTAACCAAGCCTTTCGTGGGCTTACCTGCATCATGTTTTTCCAATCCTTTGGCAAGGCTGACGATTGTTGCATACGACAAAATATCCGCTGAAAATATAAGCGATTGCAATGGAATGAGGCGCTAGTTGTTGAACACTTTTGAGGTTTGGATGAAAACCTGCACAGCCCACAGTTGGCTGTCGTCAAAACCGGAGAAGAAAACCGACGCTATGTATGAAATCGCCAGAAGTTTGTGAGAATAAATCAAAGAAAGTGTGCAAAATCAGGCCTAATCAGTCGGATATTATGTATTAAGTTGTTTTGCTTCAGACGGTAGTTAGTGATTGAATCGAACGGAATCCCCAAACGTTTGAGGCGAATCATTTTCTTATGAAACTATTGCCGCCATCAGTACACACTACGAAGCACACAACGTTGTCGTGCGGTAAAAAGTCGACATATATTTCACAGAAGACGGATTTTTGGCAGTTACTCTTCCGAGCTCCATAAATTTTACCTGCCGCTACCATTACTGACGATCTCAGTTTTTACTGATGAGTAGTCTATAGTGTAGTTGAATTAATCTGACAGTGGTTGACAGAAGTCTCTCCGACTGTGAAAGCTGCGATGTGTAGTTTTCACCTCATATCTCATTTTATCTTAAAAGTCTCATTACTTTGGCTGCATTCAAGCTCTAAAAGATAATTGTGAACGTGACGTTATCTCCATGTAAGTTTGAACAGGCATAGTAAACACAGAGAGGAGAGTCCGCATTGATAAGACCTGAAATTTTCTGCCTGAGTGAATTGAATCCAGCCACTTTAGGATTAAAGGGGCCACTGTGACTGTGTATGTAGCCGTAGACACTCCTGCATAATCTTTGCAACAAGGAGTAATTACAGAAACACAGGTGGAATAACTCGCGGTGGCCTGACCTCTCGATTCTCGTCTGTATGAACCATCCAAGATCCACAAATCAATCCAACCGTACAGTTACATTCTCGATGTGTGTACCCCGCTGTACGACGCGAGAACAACGTGGTCGACAAAACAGATTAAAGTAGTTCGTCAGAGGTTGCTCCCATGGTCATTACGATACGCTTATCTCGTTACCAGTGCAGAGCGGACTGCTATGAACACGCAGTGCGTGCTCTTTATGTGCCTACTTATAGTCTACAGGTGTTGTTTTGATAGTGACGATCAATTCAACATATAAACACATCAAACAGTGAGTTGTTCGGTTCTGCATGCTCCTAAGTTTGAATAAATGCGTCCACAGGTACTCTTTGCGGTGACCTTGCACGATTTCTATATCACGCATTGTTAATGCTGGTGATTTGTCAAGTGGGTAGCCTGTGCTGTCGTTTTAATGATTATTTGACATTGATCAATGGGTAGATGATTGTGTATTTTGTTTTATTATTATTTTTGTTATCATTCTTCAACTTCAAAGAGTATATTGCCATGTCGAACGTTTAAGGTTATGCAGTTTTTAAACAATCTTCCCTCATTCAAACTCTGTGAATATATTTTGTAAAAATCACAATACCGATACTCTATGTATATCAGCATATCACTAGTAGAATAGGAATTTTTTTGATAAGATGAGGAAATTAGATAACACAGCTCCGACCGAAAAAGTAGTCAAAATCAGCCAGTTCAGAATGCCATTTTCATTTTTCCGTAGAACCTCTACACATTGCTTCAGTAATCTATTGACAAAATAATCGGGCATAACCAGGCAGTACTATTAGCCCCGTGTACGGGTAACATTTAACTGACATGGAATGATACTGAGGCATTTAAAAATTTTTTTTAACGGGTAGGTTCCAAACGTTTTTTTATATGGATTCAGGTTGAGAATATAGGCTACCTTATTTAGTTTATGGAATCGACGCAACAGGAACACTTTGTGACGAGAAGCAGGCATATTAGTAGCGTATACTGATAAATGATTCCTACCGTCATATAGATGATGCAATAGAAATCGATTAAAACTGCTCAATATGTTAACAAGAATGGGAATTTTGTCAGTCCTTCTGAGAAGCCGATCTGCCATGTGGTTATATAGTTCCAGATACACTTTGGAAACAGTGAGGGCAACAATTTTGTTAGGGTTGCTCAGATTGAATTTCGTGTTCACGGTGCGCGAAATTCACCTTATTCGGGCTTTCTCTATACATCAAGTAGACGGGGTAGTAGAATGGATAGTCAGTGGAATTGAAATTTGTCATGAGTTGAGAACGACTGACTTTTTCTCTTCTAATCTACTCAGGAGGCGTACTGGAGAGTCCCTCGCAGAGTTTCGGTTGAAACGTCCAACAATATCTTGCTTTGTATTGTCGAATAGCTGGTTTTTTAAATACCGGTAGGTTTACTATTCTTTCTCGTTTGGCCATCTTTACTGGCCATGTCAAGTCCGTCACAAATTCCGTGCGTTCGAAGGGGTGAACTTTCAACTGCTAACATTCTTCAATCTTTACCAGATTAAAGGCAAGTAACTCGTTGACTCCAGTTCGCCCATTAATAATGATTGCAACAAAATGTATGAACCGGCCTAACCATTTTCATCTGTAAGGGAGAGCTGAGCTAGTTTTACAGGTAACCAAATTGGAATACTGGGTTTCGGATGCGTAGTGGGGGAGTTTGTGTTAGGAGGCGCATCTCCTAACGAAACAGCCAGGATACATAACGCCACTTCGATCGACCGGTCCAGCTCAAATAGTATGGTCGTGGGCGGTGGCGTGGTCCGACTCGGCCAATCAGACTGCAGCCGTGCGGTCGAATCTCAGTGCCTTATCTGGACTGTTTTCTCACGTTGCTTTTTGATGCACCTTGTAACCTGATTTGTTCTGACGCCATGACTGCCATATATGCCTGTTTCATTTACTTTGTGCCTGTCGGCCGACTATGGTGACCGTTTCGTCCTATAAATTCAGAGACTCTGTGGCTAAGTTTTGTCTCGCTCTGCCAATAAACGGTGTTACTGCGTCTCTCCTGATTTCTCGGTTACGGGTCAAGCGACTGAGTGTGCAACCGAGACGACGATATAATAATTTGTTTTGCATATAAGTTGAAATTCACCCACAGTTGATTCCAACTAACGCAACCCCACAGGCCATGAAGTCGAATTATGATTAATCTAGTGGAGTCATGTTTTGCGGCTTTTTCGATTCCGACTGCGCGCATTGCCTGCTGCGATAGGGCGATGTTCGAGAGAACGCCAGAGTTTTCAAAGCCCTTATACGGTGCAATCGGGTTATAGAGTCCAGCTAATAGGGAGCCAATAGCACGAACCAATGAATTTCGTCAATCCTCCTGTGACCTACAACACGGGTGCAATCAAGTGTCCTCGTGAACATGTTTTAGTATTCCAAAATCAACCATGGGTGATAGACGTAAATACGGCCAAATCAGTCCCGATACGCGCAGGCGCATTATTGAAGCTTTCAAAAGAGACAATGATTGGCGCATGGTAGCCCGCCTAAATGGAGTCAGTTGCAAAACGGCGTACACGTGGCTGCATGTCGATTGCATCAGTTACGAAGCGCAACCTCATGGAGGACATAGAATAAAAAATTTGAATGAATCGGAAATCGACATGATACTCGAATGGATCTCCACGAACCCGACAGTGACTGTAGTATTTTTGAAAGTGCGTACGAAAACAGAGTTTGCGAAAGATTTACCAACAACTACTATCAGTCGATATTTGAATGGGCGGTTTATCACTGAGGAACTTGTACCAAATTTCCATCAGCATAAATACCCGTGAGAACCGGGCGGTACGACAGTAATTTGTTTATTAATTAAGTGCTATGCGAGTTCCAAGACTGTTTTCTGGATTGATGAAGCGAAATCCAACTTGTTTCGCACAACTTTGATGGGACGTTCATTGAATGGAACGAATGGGTGTATTTCAACAGAGGCCAAAACTTACATTTCGTTGGAGAAATAACAGAAAGTCCCACTGCGAAGAGGTTTCCACAACAGTACCGTGGTGACCGCAAGAGAGACGCCTGGCATGCGGACTAGTTTGTTGCGCAAACTCCCATACAGGTCATTTCAAAATTGCACCAAAACGCGTACACTTATTTGCACGGCAGACATGCACCCACGTACATTGGGTAGCATCACGTTATCATTCGCCTTGGCGGAAGTTCTCACACAGCACGTATAAACTATTCCAAGTCTTTTCTTGTCCGACGGTCGTGGTCTTTTTGGACCTGAGGGCTGCTTTCGATTCAGTTGCTCGTAACGTTCTCTGGAGCTGTCTCCTTCGCAAGGAAGTACCAGAGAAATCTATTGAAGTCACTGTACACTCACTCCGCAAGCAGGATTAGAGTTTATGGACAACTTTCTCGAGCGTTCATCACTTCTAGTGGTGTTCGTCAGGAGTGTCCGATTTCACCCTTCCTGTTCAATTTTGTCATGAACGACATTCTGGAGGGGGCGCTTCGTGAATCCAGTGGGCTTTGTGTTGAGCTTCTTCCTGGCGCTAGATTGACCGACCTGGAGTACGCGGACGACATTGTCTTACTTAGCCCCTCTGCCGAAGACATGCAGACCATGCTGAACGAGGTGAGTGACCGGGCTGGTTTGTATGGAATGCGCTTCGCACCTTCAAAGTGCAAAGTGCTGCTTCAAGACTGGGGCATTTCCATCCCTACTTTCTTGATTGCAGGTAATCCGCTTGAGACTGTGGACAGTTTCACATACTTAGGTAGCACTATCTCGTCAGCCTGTAATATTGCTGATGAGATATCAGCGAGGATAGCAAAGGCACGAGTTGCCTTTTCCAAACTGCGTCATCTGTGGCGTCGAAAAGACGTTCGGTTGTCGCTGAAAGGAAGGGTCTATAATGCTTGTGTGCGTTCCATTTTGTTGTATGGTTCGGAAACGTGGCCTGTTCGCAAGCAAGATATCAACAGGCTTGCTGTGTTTGACCATCGTTGTCTCCGCCACTTGGCCCACATTAAGTGGGCTGATCGTGTGAGCAATGCGGCAGTTCGCCGGCGCGTATTCCGGAACGTTCGGGATGCGCGATCAATTGGTCAAGTAGTTACGTTGCACAGCTTGCGATGGTCGGGTCACGTGCTCCGTATGCCAGCTGAGTGGTTACCGTACCGGGCATTGTATACTGGGGCCAGCAACAGTTGGGTGAAACCTCGTGATGGTCAAGCAACAACGTGGTCATGAAATATGAAGACCTTGAATGCTCCATTGAGCAAAGTGAGCAGACATTGCTTGCCTGGATGGGGTCCTCGTGATCACTCAAACCGCTGGTTAGAGACGCTATCCGAGGTGGCGTAGCTGTGTCCATACCATTTCTAGTTCTTCTGCTCAGTCTTCTTTAATCTTTGTTGATCTTTGTGGTAATGTTTCCTTCTAGGATATTCCACGTCACTGTTGAGGTGAGCGGAGGCCCGAGCCACAGTACCTTTGGTGAGGCTCATGAATGTTATGATGACGATGATTATGATGGTCTTGTCCGTCGTCTTCCTGGCGTTCGGGGCTTGCCCTTTTTTCCTGAATGTTGCCTGTGAATAATATGCTGCTTGTTAATGTTATACTTCTCACAATGAAATTGCCTGTTGTACAACAGTACTAACTGTAGACAATGGTTCCGTGCTCCGATGGATAAACTGGAGACCGGTGTAGTGATTTGGAAAGACTATTTTCCACAATGGTTATAAAGGGGGGCAGTTATTACTATTAGCATCGTAATCGCTCATGCTGAATCCCACCGAGAACGTATGGAACATAGTGAAGGCGAGAGTGAAGCAGCGGTTGTGGGTTCAATATGATGCATTGATAAGTGTTGATTCTGACCAAGTATTGAACCAACAGAAAAGCGACACGTATTCTGGAACATACATTCCATTCTGCTATGAGGGATGTCACGGGGGCACGATGTGCCCATTTTGTCTGCCACATTAAACGATTTTGTGTGCAAGCGGCGAAAGAAAACGATATGGGAGCACTGCCGTAAATGTCAAATCTACCTGTGGATGACGAGAGCCCTGTTCGTGGCTAACTCCATATAATTGGTTTTCTTATTTTTACCTGCAAATGATTTTGTTGGGTTGAAGATGCTAATTTTTTTAACCAGCCTTGTTGTCACTTCGTCGAAAGATAAACGTTCCAGTAATCTGAAGCAAATGTGCAAGATTGCGAAGCACATGCTTCATGGAAGCGGACAGTATGCTCCGGTCTCATCTAAAGTTCTAATGGATAGGGGTATCATTCGCTGGCGGCTGTGTAATAGTCATATTGGATGGACGTAACCGAACAACACATTTCGTTCGTACATCATCATGTACATCGCAGTCAATTACAGTGTATCCGAACAATTCGAGGAATAAGTTTCAGGTTTCTGATATGCTCGTCATATTTCAGCAAACTTTTATTTTAAAGCGTCCTTTCATGAATAACCACGTGTGAATACAAACACACAAACATATCGATATATATATATATATCGTGGATGTTTTCCGGCGGGTAGTTTCTACACTCGCCCTACGGACAGACGTATTTGCAATGCCTCTTTCGATTGACAAGCACTTACTAATATAGTAGGAGCATAACGAACGAGTATTTTATTTTATGTAGATAAAGTTCTCTGAGCATTTGGTCGTTAAGCTATATAGTATGAAGTAGGATTCTCTGTGGACTTGTTGACGATTGTTTGGGATTCGTTTAGATGCTCGTCCGCTTGCATTTTTCGCTAGTCATATTAACTCTCATGGTACCAAATGTGGTAATCTTGTTTGTACACTTCCTTCTTCATTAGTTTCCACGTACTGGGTAGCAGTTAAACCTTCTTCTGAATCCGGCCTGCCGAAGTTAGATGAGGTCTGACGAATCTTGCAACCCTTTTCTCTGTGCAGTATAATACGTTAACCCAGTTCAGTCGACTACCGAGTTGCAGCATTACTGTGACCAACGGCTGTGCGTCATTCAGTTGACACACCCGAGTAGGCTCGTCTAGAATTACTGGTAACTGCTGCTCCAATTCTCTCACAGTTTATTTAATCCCTGAAGCAGGCGTAGCGTCCCACATTTCACCGATTTCCGCTAAAGGTAATGCAGAGCAGAGGTCTTGGGTTTATTTCAACCAGTTTAGTACTCATTGGTGACAGAATTATATCATCATTAGGTGGGAGTAAGCCGCAGTGGTTTTGGTTTATACGCCATTTCTTCGTAATAAATGCCTAGCATTAATATCTGTTAGCTGGACGAGAATTGTGAACAACCGAGTGCAAAACGGCCTAAGGTTAACAAACAGTTGCAGGGAACAAAAAGCCATGTCTAGCACAATTGACCACCATGACTTTGGCAAACATCAAACGTCGCGGATTGTGACAATGCACCATGTTAGTGGAAACATTGGTTAGGTTCAAGTTGTGAATTGTAGCTGGAAGATGTCTAAAATTTGGTAAAGATAGTCGCCTGAGATTATTTGTGACAACGTAGCATGTATCGAACAAAGCGGCATTGTCTGAAGAAATTGACCAAGCTCAGTGAAGATGAATCGTTTTTAACGGGTGCAGTCCATTCTGACTACAAAATGAGACGAATAATCCCACACAAGATTAAGGTGCTATCTTCTTCTCAAACACATCAGTATAATTTGTGCAGATTTTGCCGGAGAAGTCCTCAATCCCCCAAAACCATTGCTTTGCAAAAGGACCAACAAGGTGCAGCTGTAAGTGATCCTCACATTTAGCGTAGTCACAGAATTCGTCGGCCTTCATGAACGTCCTCATTAGCCATTTTTCTGCCATATGTTCACCCTCCATAAGCCACAGTGTCAGTCACATCAAGTTAAAAAAGAATGGACCAGACGAAATTCCAGACAGTACAGTGTAGGCGTGTATTCGGAATAACAACAAAAATGACCGCGAAGGCTGTGAGCGCTTGTGAAGATCAGAGAATTTCATGACCACGCTTACTGTGAAGGTCACTTACAGCTGTACTCCGTCAGGCCTTTTGCAAGACAACAGTTTCGGGGAATTGGGACTTCTCCGAACGTCTGCCAAATTTTCTAGTGTTTATGTTCTAACTATGTAATATCGACAATCTAATAGCTCATTTTATAACCAGCTTTCCGTCACGATCTGTTTGACGTTAATAAGCGACCGGTAGTTTATTTGTGCAGTCTTATTCTGCGAGTTAATTTAGATGCGGAGGTCTGACAGGTCTTCTTGAACCTTATTACATTGGCACAGTCAACGAAAATGGTGACCGTCTGTTTGATTTTTGTGGTACCCATGAGTTAGCAATAACCAGGAAAGAACGTTAGTTTGACGCAAACATCATAACCTGGTCGTATCTGTGGTACGACCCTCACCATTTGCTCAGTTATGTCAGTCTCCAACAGCTCGATATTCAGTAAGTACGAGAGTGCTACACGGGATTAAGTCTATCACTGATAATTAGATGGTCAGAAGCAACTTCTTTATCTACCAATCTAAACCCGTTTATTGTAGTTCATCTCTCCAACTTGGGGCTAGATGCTAGGCTACCGAAGGTCTCAAACATGACAGTCAGTTTTAAACTCGCAGTGGCCGTCCGGCTTTAGGACGCTTCTACGTCCACTTCCACAGACAGTATGTGACGATATGTTAAAGATTGTATGTTGACAACAGTTGCCGATTGAATCGGTAAAAGGCATTAGCAATGGTAAAACTGGTTCTGTGACATAGACGCAACAATCCTGCCCTTGATACGACAGAAGAGTGAGGTGTCTCCTGAGTGAACTATGAATTTAAGAATTAAAAGTGGAATGGCCGCACTGCGTGACTGTCGACGTTAGCTCACTGAACAGCCCCATAAAACTCGGGAGGGTTTTTGGTCAAAACAAGGCACTGTAAACACACAAGTGACAAGAAACGGGTTTTCTTGGTCTGCGATATTTGACCCATTATACCCATCATCTGCACCCTTGGCGGATGAAGTTCGTTATTTTTTATGCACACACTTGGAGAATAAAATGAAGTTCCGAAGTGAATATTCTGGCAACCGACTAATCAGAACTTTTGTCATTGCTTGGATGATCACGAATGGTGAGGAAATCATGGGGTCGCTTATCATTCTTACTTCAAGTCTGACAGCTACGGAGGAAACCTATGAATATCTTTGGAACAAAAGGCCTTTAAAGAATGGGGTGCAAGGCTTGAATCGCACGCCTCTCAAACAAATTCACTCAATTCAGGAAAAGGAAAATATCGTAAAAGAAGACGACGTTTGCGAGATGGAATCATTTTGCACCCCCGCCTTAATGGAAGGCATGTAAAACAAAACATAATAAACGAACTTTTAACTAGAAGCAAGCGAATAACTCCTTGTGGCTTCCTATATCTATCTTGACCCTGGTCGGGAAGGTCAAGGCAAACGTAATGCAACCATGAGAACTTTTTGGACACATGGCGAAAGTCTGTGACAAGTGATTAACATAACATCAGTAAACTGGGGAGGTTTTTCCGGATTGCACGTTGTGATCACATGGATTAATCAGACCATTTCGGTTGTGTGTCCGGTCTGAGGTGTGGGCCTAGTGATCGGTGAGACCGAGCGTTTGAATGCGTATCCGAACACGTTCGTCTAACGTCACAGATAATTCTGCGTCCCAAAGGCGGAGTAACTCACCACACATTACAGGACAGCTTTCACTAGACAACTCTACAAAGAAGAGGGCCTGACTGTAAGATTGAAAAGAACTTAGCTTATGTTCAGCTTTTATCACTGCCCAGCCGAATCTCATTGCATGCAACAGGAGCACGCTTTTCCTACCACTCAGCAGGAATGAGCCAGTTTACTCGACCAGTTATATCTATTTGTTTAACTGCATCTGCGGTGAAATATATTATAGGGACAGACAGACGGCTGGAGAGACTTCCCAATGTAGCTGCGCCAACCATTCTGACAGTCAAGCAACAGCCGTGCATCGACCAACCGAAGCTTGATCTCATCGATTACTGGGCGTTCAACTCAAACTAGAACCACATCCAAAGTGGTTTGATCAGTTAAGTTATAACGTGCAACTCTGACTGGATGATGAACGGCTATTGTCTGACTGACTGGCCGCAGCATCGACCTTGGTTAACCGTTCGTGTGTTCCATTTTATGTGTTACACGCCTTTGATTGAAATGGGGGTGCAAAATGGATCTATTTGCAAGCGTCGCTTTTTCTTGCAGCTGTTCAAACTGATAAAGGGCACGTTTTCTTTCACTTTTACAAACATCCATTCCCACCACACTTTTGTTTGCGAGTTAGTCGAACAAACAAAAATTTATCAGTTTTTGGGGCATTAATATGCCGAAGTGTTCTAGGGAAATTCGTGCTCTAAATCGATTTAACTATTCACTATCAAAACCTTAGGTATCAGTGTTCCCTAAGAGAAAGATGGTTTTAGTAAAACTAGTCTTTTGTTTATTTTCACCAACTGTGAAAGCAAGGCTATTAAAGCAACAGTCTATAACATGCCTTCTTTCTGCATTTGACCTGGTCATTTGATTCAGAAAATCCTGACGACATGTGGAAAACGATGAGTTGGTTTTGATGCCTAAGCAAGTTTTTTGATATAACGAAAATATTTATCATCTGTACGAGGGCAGAAGTGAATTTGTATGGGCCGATACTTTGAGATTTTAATACTCTCGTATGCATGGAACAGAGTTATATGTCAGCCCGAGCTATAATTTTATTATACTTGACTGTAATTCAAATGATCGCCTTCCCGAACTGGATAAATGGTTTCATGTTCAGTACCACACTGTTAAACTTGTGCTAAATATGCAGTGCTTCACTGTTTTCAGCCTCCCGCATACTTCAGCTTTCACGTGCTCTCGCTTACGGACAAAATTTCACTTGTTGCTTACATTGATTAACTGTATCAACCGAACGACTTCTCTGACCGTGTCCACTGAATCTGTAGTACTTATCAACACAAATATCGTGTACTGTAGCGACCCTATTTGTTTATGGCTAACTGCGTTGAAGTAACAGTTAGCATTTGTACTCTCTCCCTTCCCCTACATTTTGTATGCTCTTAAACGTTTGTTTGAACGAGTATGGTTACCGGCAGACCACCCGCGCACTCGAACGTTTCTGCTCCGGTGCCTGCTCGCGTGACGTTTTGTTGTGTTGACGTTTCATCTCGCTCCTCGCTCGCTCTCGTCGATTTTACGTGTCGACAATATATTTCTCGTCTACTCGTTGCGTTGTTCGTAATTGATCGACCATAGCCCGTCTGAACTCTACAGTACTTCTTTAAGCCTTCTCCAAACGACTGCTGCACACCTTACCCTGGAATATGCATTGGGGACACTGTTTTTGTCTGCCCAAAAGTACGTGCTTTGTGTGGCAATCTGTGGACAAAATGCTTCATACACCGCAAATTACAACCTCCAGTTGCGCAAAGCCAGCACTTCTTTCACACCTCCTGACAGATGTGTCTGAAAAAACGCACCCTGAAGTTGCGTAAGAAACTGCTTATCTGCATATCCGTGGTGGGGTACATTTTTTCGCAATAGCAAGACTTCTCGAACTACAAAATGAAGCGTTATTTGAACACACTTCAGTATCAGTGTTTAAAGCTCGTCTGGAACATTCGATTGCTGAACGTGGTCCTAAAAACTATGGACATGGACTGGATTTAGCGCACGTTGATACTCCATCAGCTTCGTTGACTAAGATATGCACGTTTAACTTTTATTAATCGGACCATAGAGGAACCAAGTTGAAGGCAACCAGAAGCAGATACACAAAAGTTCGGTCTTCTTGAGATGAAAAACTGGGGCGTTGTTAATTAGGTCTTTTGTATCGTGATGCTGTCTCTAGATCCTAGGAGGACGCATCCTTGAACCAAACTTCCTAGATGTGTGCTGCCCGATTGAGCACCAGAACCTCATTAGCGGCATCTACATCATTTTAAGTTCCGGAGTGTGGTATTTATTGGGCTGTCAGGGTAATACATCAAGGTGGATGGGTCTTGTGTTTATACGGAAAACGTTACCGCAAATGTTCTGGTTGCTTAGTTCTAGCAAGTCAACTGCCGTCAACAGGATGCCAACAGGTGCGGCGGGCGCAAGCGATTTATTTTACGTAGTGGGATTATGCCTAAGTTAAACATATACATATGTATGGGTTGCTTATTTGTTCAGCTACCATACATGTGTGTGTACCGTTCGTATTAATCAACAATGCCTGGAATTCGGCACATTATTTAGTTTGAGAGACGTGAGTATGTGCGGCTGATTACCTCCTCTTTTCTCACGCTTTGCAGGTGTATTTTATGTGAAAGGTTTTGTTTGATTGCTTGGATGAAACTCAATTGAGTTTGGTTTTATTGCCTTCTATTAACTGAAACTAACATAGCTCATGCATCGAAACACTTCTCATTCTTCATTCCTCATATTTGTCTTATTCTTTCTTTTTACTTCTTTTGGAACATCTCCCATCCTGTTTTTGCTGCTTTTAGATGCTGTAGTAGTCAATAGTCATGTCTATTCCATAAAGAACACGGCTGCAACGAGAAAATTTGCTCGCCTATTGTGAATTCATGCTATTGGGGATTCGATACAAACCCACCGTCATCCCATTTTTTCCATCGGATGCTTGAACGTTTTGAGTGAATAATCAGCTATTCTTATCTGCTAAGAAATCCCCTGGAGTTGCCAGAAAGCTAGGAGGCTCTGTGCAAGTTTTGTCTCCCATCTATCTGAGTGCCTCCGAGTGGAGGTGAGTTCTTCTGGTGCTTTCAGCTTTCTACTTCTGATGATTACCATCGATTCCGGACCAGACTAGAGTTGCCTATTTGTCATATTTTCGGGCATCGGCAAAAATGTATCACCTTCTTTCTAACCAAACAGCGCCCTCTTGGGTTGATGCCTGTTATGATTTCCGCCAGTCTTTTTAGGAAAAAAGTGTTGTAGACTGTTGGCTGACTGAGTTCAAACGCATCCCTTCTTGCGTTCAATCAAAATTACTCCAATCCGTCAGTTGAACAACCAAAATTAGCCAAATGCCTTCCAAATATCAACGGTGACAAACACCAGAGGGTATATTCTTTCAGGCACAAACTGGACGTTTATTACAATGTGTGCTGTGTGAACTACTTGTGAGGACCTGTATGCATCGGGTCGCTCTATTAGACAATTCAGAATGCTTTTTGGTGCCTTCAAATGCAAAATGTTACTGTAAGATTGTTGTGGTTACGTTGAATTAAGATCAGTTAATGAATTTACGGAAGTTGATCAGTTTGATTACTTTGAAGAAAGCATCGACGGTGGCAAGTGTGTCGGAAATAAAAAACAAACACGTTTGTCTACTTCTAACGTGGTATTCGCTAATTTGTAACATCTCTGGTCACAGGACGGCATCTCTTGTCGCTTAAACATTGTGTATATAGATCGAAAAAAGGGCTGATTTACTTTACGGTTGCGGAACGTGACAGCTCAGGGTATAGGTGATGAACCGTCTTCACATGTCTGACCACCCTTACCTGCGTTTGATCGCTCGTGTTGGGTGGCAGCAAGGATTAATCAACAAAGAGGTTAGAGGCGAGTATTTGACAATGACTGACAAGCAAGTCCTCATGTTCAGTTTACAATTTTTAAAAAACTGGGTGGTTAAGCCATGCACTAGGAATGCCAGCTAGTTGTTCGTCACATCGAGCTCTCTTTATCGATGTTGTATTTGATTTACTCAAGTTGCGGAGTAGAGAAGTGATGATCTGCCGTAAGGAAATCAAGTCAATCACCAGTGGGTTGACCAATGTGAGTCGGGTTCGTCTGCGGGGCTGGGGAATTGCTGACTCTCATATTTTGTGGCTGAAGACTCTGGATGAGTTAATAGCTTATTGTACTCAGTGGCTTGAATTATGCTGTCTTTTGGCCAAGTTGTCTGTGAAGTGAGTGTAACTGGTTAGGCGAGGCAGTGTAAACTCTGAGACAACCAACTGTCTTAAAAAGTCTCACTTTCACTTATACCTCGGTTATTTATCTTCGAAGTGTATGCACCTTGTTGTTGAATGCTTTAATGAAAACGTGGCTGCCTCCACTGTTCAAGCATTCTCTCATTATTCCATTTTTTCAACTGGTCAAGACTAACTATCTTCATCATGATTATACGACAACTAGGCGTCATTGAGAACCATTGATGTATTACTGTCAGTGTTGGCGTCGATGTTGAGTTATATGTGTTTGAATTTGTGTGCACGAAGTCAGGATGGTCAGAAGCTTTTCAGATCAGGAAACTCAAACTTGCCACGAAAGGCTGTTTGTCTTAGTAGATTGGATGCATCGATATAATGAAATAAAGGAACGTCGGTATGTTAATAAGAAAATGGAAATTATGCTTACTGGTATGTTTTCAACGTTCCTCAATGTAGATCGAATTGATTTTAACAGTGCACCATTTGCTGATTTTAGTAAAAATTCTGTGGCGCTTAATCTTTGATTAATTTTTTCGACGTCTTGCAGAGGGCTTCTCATCCACTGTTCAAGTGTAATTCGACCGTATCTCGTGAGACAGACATTAAAAAATTCTAAGGTTATACGATTTTTTCTTACTGAAAATACTGAGTTCGTTATTAACATTGGCAGAAAATCGTCTGTTGCCCAATACGCTATTACCGAAATACTTTGGGTTGAAAATGTGTAAGTATTTCATGGCAACTCCATCCATGTATATGACATCGTTTCTGCACAAAAAAATCGGTTAACAAAGTCACTGATTTCTTACACACTGAGTATCTGAATGTCTAAAACATCCAGTGGAAGATTCAAAATATCCAAATCCATCAGTGCTTCACGCTCGCCTAAAAACCGTACGAGAGCCGAGATAGATTTGCACTTTAAGACGATCGGACAGGTATAAAAACAGAGCATACAATTTGGTTACAGTTGGGTGGGAATAGTGAGCGAACAAACATTTCTTTTTCTTCAGTTTTCTTCAGATTTTTGGTGGTGGGAAAATTCATGGACAATGTTGATAGGGTGAAGTTAGTGTTGGCTACAGTGTAACTATTCAGATAACTAATGTAACTCACAGAAGAAACGGTTGGGTAAAATGTGAAATTCTGTTCTGCCTGTTGTGAACAATGATGTTATTCAGGACAGGAATACACTTACTCACCCTTTATGCAACCCACATTTTGTGAGACTGCGGATGCAACATTTTCGGAACACAAAAACAAGGAAGGATTGAGCGTGAGAAAAACTGACAATAAAAGTACAATACTTTACTCTTGATGATGTTCAAACATTCTCCGTCGAACTCGAATTCGGGCACATATTTCAGAACACAAAATTCGCTATCATAAACAACCACGCCAACAACGTTTTGATTCATGGATGCACATAAAACAATCTAAAATAATTGCGTACACAAAGATACGCTACATGGTTTCGAATAAAATCATCTTGCTCGGCCGAACCATTATCACTATCAATCGGTGAAGACATGCTCGGAAACGGACAGCCGCATTCATAAAAGTGAAAAATACAATTTAAAACAATGGGTTGGTGCATATATAAAATTACTCGTTAGTGTCTACAGTTCATGATTACATTTTGCAACTCCTGCGTAATTTCTTACATCCTTTTTTTTCAACTTCACCTGTAAAATTGTTTGAATTCATCACCTGTTGAATTCGGTTGCCTTGAAAAAATAAAACCGGGAGTTATCACGCAGCCTCTGTCTTTTTCGTTCTGCGTGGATATTTGGGACGGTTTATTATTCGCGGGGCGAAACTTCATTCCCCTCCGCGTGTTTGTTGCCCTATCGACACCGGGATTTCGTCATTCCACGTCGTATGTGGATTTCTCTATCAGTCGTCGTCCGGATATACCTGCTGGCGCTGTCTTTCACCTCGGGCGGTGACCTATCGAATCCTACGGATTTTGAGTTGTCATTGGGTCACTCCAAATTTCTTTTGAAAACGTCTTCCTCTTACTTATAGGTTTACTGTTTGTACACGTCCATCTCTGTTACAGCTAACTTCAGTGTTGACATATTTTGATTATTCCTTATCATTCGATTGAGTAGACCACCACACTCGTACGATACACGTGTGCTGTTTGTAAGTTCGGAGTTTCTAGAGTTATATGTATTATGCGAACCTCCTGAAATCTGCAGTGTCACCTTGGAACCCAACATAGGAATACCCAGTGAAAAGTGCCCCTGCTTAACAACTGGTGCAAATTTTATGGGTTGGGAAACAGCAAATCGCCATTTAAAAGTTATGAAGAAGGACATAGCTCAAAGAACGTCAGTAGAGGCAGACCACAAGTCCTACAGTAACACTCACCTAAGCGCAATCTGGGGAAAAGAGAGCAGCGCTTTTCCACGGCCTGTGCCTCTACCCTCATATGATAAAACGCTTCCCGAAAATCTTTCTCACCTCAGTTTATTTTCTTCTCCAGAGCCAATAAGGAGTTTTACCACAGCTGCATGTACACAGCTCTCTGACTACATTCGATAAACTTCTAGGAATCAGGCGGTTGGCTTATAACGAAAATCCCCACATCTTTGATTTCACAACGGTATGACCTTTAGCAGATATCAGTGACAGCCAACTAAACATTCCTGGATTTTGGGTGTACTGTACAGGCTTCAAAATAGTTGGAACGAGGTTTTTTATGCTTTTTCAACCAGCCTCTTGACACCCAAGTTAATGAGCGAATGACAGTATCCCAATAAGTGTGGCCCTGTGTTATCACTGCTAACAATTCATGAACACATCGTGCACATTGAGAAGATATTATATCATCCATCCTCCTGAAACTCATCTGGCGACGATGCTATCCTTGGAATCCTGGAAAACTACCTGTGACTTAAACGTCTTTCTCATCTTTTTCTGGATCATTTCGATGTATTCAAGGCAGTCTGGTTACTAATATTTGGCTTTATTGTCAGTTTTGATACGACGAAAGACGTGTCATCTCCAGCCCGTCTTGCTCTATTTAAATCCATTGCCTGCTGCATTTAATCATTGCAAACGAGAGTCACTTGATGGAAATAGTGGTCATCAAACCGCTAGCTGAACACAGCCTGATCAATCACAGATCGCATTAACAACTAAGAATGTCGATTGTTCAAATCCAAATTCACTGCTTAAAATAGCAATCTCGATTCACTCCCTGATTGGGATCCGGTTGATTTGAAATGTCACGCTGTTCACAACGTAGCTCAACATGCAGAATCAAGTCGTACCGCGCAAATCGTGCACTCCTGTTTCTCTCCGCCTTTTGGTTTTATATTACGTGTTCTTGCCGACTGATTCCACTTACTCGCGAAGCAAAAGCTTACAGGTAGCTCGGGGGATGTGAGCTATTTTTGCCCTATTCAGAATAGGCGTCAGCCTGAACTTTGTGAACACACCGACCTCATGGAAAGCGTCGCTGAGTGCTCGTTTGATTAATCATACTTATTTGAACATGTGCGTGGACTGAAAGGAGAGTAACCCTTCAACTTTTCCTCTGTGACACTCGGTAAGAATTTTCACCTGATCAGCTGGCGATTGTTGAGTTATTCAAGGAGCAGTGTTCGGTGGTGCACGAGGTTGTACCGCCGAACATGAGCCCCGCCCAGCTTCTACAACACTTTCGGCAGTCACTCACTAAGTTTGCTTTTCCGTGAAAGACGCCTTAGTACTCTTATTCAAGGATTATCCACACAATGTGATGCGTGCAGGTAAGATCCATGCCAGGATCCTCGAACAAACGACGGCTGTTTCAGTAGAGCCCTCTCACGAGCTGTTTCAGCGTACACTGCAGACGGGCGTTCTCCCAAATACACGAAAAGAAGCTACGGTCACACCGGTTTTTCAGAGGGATGATCAGCGTCCTCTTTTTGGTTCTGGACAGTGATCCTTGCTAGCGTCGTATGTAGGAAAATCGAGCACTTGCTGATACGCGCCATCCTTAAGTAATTACTAAGGAGTGTTTTCTTTGATTTGCCGAACAGAGTCTCCTTTCTGCCCGGTCATGCGTAACAACTGCGCTCATCTTCATGAATATACCGACGAAAACAAAAGACGATGGGCTTATCTCAGAAGCTACTTCGTTCAAGTTCACTAAGGCATTCGGCCCAGTTTTACATCGTCTTGTTAGGCACATGCTGGAAAGTTGTGGCATCCAGAGAGATGTTTTTTTGAACAATCTTCTTTCTTGATAACAGAACTCAAGACTGAAGCTGGGTCGAACCTTTCGTCTCTTTCACTGGCTTCTGTGAGTGCTTTTAACGACCATATTCGCATCAACGACCTTACGGACGATATATCCGGCAATGCTGCCTTCTACGTTGACGATCAAAAAACCAAAATGCTGGCGATCTGAGTGCACCACGGGTAGAACTTGACGCGATTAAACAGTCGTCAGACGACTGGAATCTCTCCTCAGATGACAGTTAGTGTGCACATATCACTCGGTGGAGATTCTGTCAATGCCCTCTTATTTCATACTGTACCAGGCATAGCGGGGATCATCAAAATTGACATAATGTAAGATAGATATCTGGATACCGTCAAACCTATCTTCCGTGAGTTATTGGGAGATGGCCGCAAGTAGAGATTCGTCACTTTTCGATTGGTGATGAGGAACTTCCCCCGCCTAGACGAGAAATCGTTCCAAACACATCACTGGGTTTATATGAACAAACCAAATCGTGCACACCGGATTAAGTGTGCTCAGCACTCGGCTACTAATCTCGTCATCAGTTTGCGATGTGTGACTTACAAGACACGGCCTGAAACCCTTTGTCTGCGTCAATACGAATTTTCGGGTCTCTATGATGGTTTAATTCTCGCAAACATTTCCTTTAGAACACGTTAGACTGTTCTTCATCTTGGTGGCACGTAGCAGCTGGTGGACCCATGACAAGAAGTCTTAGAAGCCTTGTTTCTGAGACTTACTTACACGGCAACTATTTGCTCGAGGGTCATCAATCACTGATGAGGCATTCACTTCAGAGACGCTTGATAACGTTGATGCTGCCAAGTTCTGCTGCATCATTTCTGGGGTGGTGTAACTGTGTTTGGCACTTGTGGAGTTCGCCGTTATGGCGTTTGTAGGTCGAAGCGAATTGAGAAAGGCCATCTGAGTGTGAGAAAACTCTCAGATTTTCCGTAAAATTTTGAGTGCGAATACGTACACTTCAACGAGTGTAATATTTACGCTGCATTGAAAAAATCGGTTATGCTTAGAAGTCATTTGCGTTTGCATTTCTGTCAAGAAAAATTTTGGCATTTTCCTGGTAGAATCATCATGCTCGTCTATGCAATCAATTCCGCGCTGTGGAAACGCATCCATCGGAATTTCACGGTGGAGTAAGTGCTCCATACCCCGGAGAAGCGTTCAATTCCGGGAGGTTTTAGCAATAAACATGAGTTCGTAATTCCCGTCCACAATGCGTTTGCATCGTATCTTACACTAAACGTTGAAGTAAGTTCCGATGAAAGCTATGCCCCCACGTTCGTGAGTAAGTTATCTATCTGAATGATACATTCAGTCTGTTTCGTTTTCAGTAGTTCAGACAGAAGGTATTTTATTCCTAAAACCGACCGCACCTGAATTAGTCACGTGACTGTTTCTGTCTGCGGTCTATTTGAGAGGGGTGCAAACACGAGTATTGCCTCAATTTATCATTGGCAATCTATTTACTAACTAATTTATTGCTTTCTGGGTATGTTTGAGTGCCATTTGTCGTTAGTAAACAGCCCACTGCTCACTTATCTGTCATCTAATGACACTTATGATGTGCGTTATTCCTTCGATGATAACATTAGTTCTCAAATGGTGCACAGCATCGAACCACATACGAAGGCGGACCCTGTGAATCACTCGAGCCTGATCAAAACCTACTTTGTG
Source organism: Paragonimus westermani (assembly GCA_008508345.1). NCBI lineage: Eukaryota > Metazoa > Platyhelminthes > Trematoda > Plagiorchiida > Troglotrematidae > Paragonimus > Paragonimus westermani. The sequence continues at coordinate 45,547 of QNGE01004476.1, forward strand.
ATCCTTTAACAGTGCATGTAGTACAAAGACCGAATCCTTCTCTAGTCCCTGAAAGTGATGTCTTTAGAAGAAAACCACGCATGCCTCTTGTGTCAAGCAACACGTACTCTCAGTTTTCTCTTTCTCCTCGGCGTAGATGGGATTGCAATCACCGCATTTGATTTCGCAAACGCAGTCTGTCTGGTCGTTCACAGAAACCGGGTCTCTAGGTTGCATCAACAGTCGTTCTAAGATGTTATCTAACCAAAATAGGTTCCGGATAGAGTATTTAGAAAAGGTGAAGCGGAGCTTGCCGAGGCCTTCTTACGATACGGTGTTTGCACGACGGACTTGGAAACCCTGTTAGCTTTGGTCTCCTTCGCTGATATGTGCTTAATTGGGCTATCAAAAAACGCGTTTGGATATTGCTTAGCGACTGGTATTTGTTTAATGTGAGATATCTCCTCTGTTTTGGAGGGTTCACTGTCTCAGAAGATTCGACTTCTACTGACAGGCGATTACGGCGCTAAACATTTATTATCCACTGCCGAGCAACGCTGTGCTGGAGCTCTCAGCATTTACACAGAACACGCTTGTGTTAATCGCAGTGCCAGCAAACCCGTATGTAGTATGGCGTCATAAGTAAGTCAGCTTCACCTCCACTTAGTGGTCGAAAAATCAGCCAGACAAGTTCAGATGCAGTGTAGACTGATGTAACGGCGACAGATGCCGCGTGGCCTTCGTTAGTTGTTTGTGTGATTTCGATTACGACACTCCTGGGGAAGACAACTAGAGGCGGTTTATACTCAGAGCATTAAAACTTGCGTACGACGTGGCTTTTTTCTCAATGGTTATGTTAATTAGCTAAGCCCGGCAGGATACGTTGAAATATGGTGGGCTAATATGAGGTGGCAAATCGGAATTCCCATGTTTCTCATGATTCAAGTGTTATGGCGATCAATAACTGCGTTCGTCCGAGGAATACGTTGAGGTTTGCTACTATCTGTCATCCCTAAACTGTGTTGCAAATAACCCGAGATCTTTAAGTCACAACTATTCTTGAATGGGCAATGCAAATTGTATCCGTGAAATATGATGGTTTATATTTGCATTTTTGTGAAGCGAAAAATTTAGATTTTCATCAGCCACAGTCTACACCTTCGTCATAACTCTGGGATTGATCGTTAATTACTCCGTAATATAGAAGTGCGCTATGCACAATAAGACACACTTCAGAACTGCTCACCATCTTTGGGCCAGCGCTTGTTACTGAAACAGTCCAACTTGATACATTCTTAAATAACCGCTTGCTTTAGCATGTACGGAGTCAACTAGTTGCAAAGAAATACAACAAACTAAATGCTCAATTTCGGCCAGTACCTGTAGATTGTTTAACAAAGGTTTTCCAACTATGGAATATCAAGTTAGCCTACTAGAAAACGTCCAGTTGTAGAACAACAAATAGGTAAACGGATTATCTCAGTGACTTCATCAAGTAAGATTTCAAGTACTGACTACACTCCTTCATGAGCGCCGACAGCCCAGTTCGGATTTTCCCACGAAACATTTTGTGACGAATTACATCCTAGCGTATAACGGTTTCCAATCGCCCTGTGTACAAACTGCGCGGATACATGCTTATGGTAGATCACAAGTGTGTAGGCATCAGACAAAGGAGGCGGCTGTTTTGAGTATTTGCACGGTGGAGATGTAGTGCGCTAGTAGAGGAGGTGTTGCAAAGTGTTAATGCGCTGCTGTTCGAAAAGAGTTCTGGTCTACAAATTGAGGATTACTCCGCAGGTTCAGTTACTGAGTGCTGTTCTGTAATAATTGGGGTAAGCCTGCTTCCACTGTCTGAAAAGGCATTAGCTGGGCAAATATGGCAGTAAGAATACATACAATGATATCATAACAGTGTGTCATCAGACGCATTACATACAACTTGGTTGCAAGCAATATATATTAAAATGTTTTTAAAGCGAGGAAGACGAGAGAATTAGCACGATCTGTACCAAGTGCTATTCAAGAATCGCGTGCACATGTGACTCAATTGGTGGACTCACAGTGAAAGCCACAGAGGATGTACGACTGTTACGAATCACTGAGAGGGGAACGCAAAAACGAACAGAAAGACCGCGAGCAGTACCTCGATCACGAATGGAACGTAACGATATAGAAAACGACACGGAAAATCAGAACGCAAGTACTCGGACCTAACTCTCGCAACTTAGAACCCCCGACAAGAAAGGAAAAAGACGGCATTCAAATGAGCTTCATTTTACTGCTCAGCCCGAAGGCAAAACAGTGGCTTAAAACGGCAGTATTTATAGGTTTTCTGTGGCCATGGTCCTAGGACAATCAACGGACAAATCAGGAGCAGGCGCGCGATCTGGAATATCCCAGAATAATGGCGGGCATTCGAGTTCTCAAAATAGAAGCATCTATTTCTCTTGGGAAATATAGCGAGTTTTTGGGAAATAGAGCTTCTCTCGGCAATGNTTCACACCTGAGTTTCCATATACTGTTTAGATCCACTACAGCCCTTTTTCACTAGTTTCGGAGCGTTCGTATTTTTTTCATAATCCCGTGTGTTTGTATTTGAATGATGCAGTCAGAAACCTCATTCCTCAAGCCGAAGCTCACCGAGATAGATGCGAAGGAAAACCCCTTACGTTTTGTGTCCCCCATTATGTTCCGGACGAAACAGAATACTAGCTAGCGCGGCTTGAGCTGCAACCCCAGTTAGCGCGCATCACTAGCCAGAATGTCAAATTCACATAATTTCAAATATATCCAAAATTGTTGCGCACGGTTGTCGTATACCGAAGGGCTCCATGGAGCTGGTCGGTCATAATACGATACCGGCCATCTCACTGCGCGGTCTCGGTACACACCATTTGGGTTCACTCAATTTCGCTGAATGCTTGGCTTTCGCGTTGGTTAGAGCTTCACGAGCCACAGGCCGTATTGAACATACATTCTTTCTTCCTACTGCTCGGTTACACGTTTATGAACCATGCACACGATCCAAGTGTGGGTAAATCACGTTCGTGTATAGCCAACTGCGCAATTCTGAGGTGCATTCAAGAATGGATTACTGAGGTGTCCACCTTCTTTCAGCTTCAGAGTACGTTGGCGGGCGTTTGCACCCGGTCCTCTCCAGCTGACATGACTCAGGCCGAGTCTCACACTCATGAATTAATCTGGGTGGTGGTTCATCTTGAATTGCGTAATCCGCTTACGACACAGATCAAAACACAATCTGATACTGGTAATAGGAATAATAATAAATGTCTCGAAACAAGAGGTTTATTTCATCATCATTCAAAGCTCGGGAAAAGCTGCACCCAGATTTTTTCTGGTGAAATATTTCTGTATTTAGAGTTAACTCTCATATGTAAATAGAGCCAGTAAAATATAAATCGACTCAAACGGAACTTATAGACTTTTCAGGCGCCAACGAATGCCATGCTCATAATCAAACTCTGCTTGGATGGGAAAGATATCTTTGAAAATGTGCCTAATAGCATCTGAATGAAGGCATATTGTATACCGCGATATTACACAACGGAACGTGTGAATTAGCCAAAGCCGTTAATTCTACCACAAAAGAGACTGGCCTGGAGTTCGAAGATTACTAACGGCCCCAGCAAGATGAATCTTGCATATAGTTATTTCCATAAGTTGCACGTGAAAACAACACATGTTTGCAGATAACACACACAAACATCCATATATATCCTTCTGGTCGTAATAATTCCATCTTCCGGGTCCCTCCCCTCACATCACACCCAATGACAGTTATCTGTATGTGGTTGTTGGTCACTATGCAAAGGCAATGCATGCTGTTACATTTGAGAGGAAAACAAAAACAAAAATAGCCTGCCTAACCATTGCATTTCACTTTTGTATAAGACTGTTTACTAATGTCATGTATTTCATGGACTAGCACAAGATTATTAATTTCACACATATGTTTTGTCAAAACCGTGACATTTTCCGTTATTTGTCACAGTCCACCTGATCATTTTATACTCTCCTAATTAACCCACAATTTTGCGTTTCCTTCCCGGTTCTATTGACACATCCAACTCGAGAAAATGTTCCACAACGTCGGGTCACCCAAAATCCTGTATCGGTTGGATAAATCGCGAAATTTACAACACTCCACCGTTTTTGGGCAACTAAGGAAGTCCTACCCAGATGTCCGTCAAATTTTCTGCAGAAGTCTGGAATTGCCTCTCTCTCTCCTCAGCTCAACCAAAGTTTCCATACAGTTCCGATGCCATTCACACAAATAACGGCGGAGTTCTCCAATCTTTGATTTTGGTCACCCTCAGATCAACATTTTTCGCCATAGCCCGCCCTATTAGATCAGTCTCCAGCTTGTAAAGTGTCACTTCAAGTAGCCAGGCAGTGAAGTCTGAGGGGGTATAAAGACTGCCTCTCGAAAGCACATGCGTCAAATGCTTTTCCATAAATCGGAAGTCTTCTCTAATTTCTAGTCTCTTCTACTGGTTTATTCACACAAATGGCGTACTGTACTGCAAATACATGCACTGTGTGCATTAGTCGTGTACTGTCCTAAATTACGTGCATTGATCACGCTCGCTTCAGCGTGTCTTCCACGGACGAGTTGAGGAATATATCATTATTACCACTTTTATTACTAACACCACTGAAAGCGATCAAGAATGCAACAATAAAACTGCGGTAGAGCGGATTGGTGCGAAAATGTGCGTGCGAACAAAGAGAGAAGCATAACGTTAAAAATGGAGCAATCCACTGACATGTTGAGGTTCACTGGATTGAAAAAGTCAGTAAAAATAGAACAAGGACAACCTTAGAGAATAGGTTTGTATGGCTTCGGACAATCAATTCTAAAGGCGACAAACGTAAGTGATACTCCACTTGACATGTTACATAGGGTTAAACTGTATACCAGCATGCACAGCGAGAGGAGGACTTCTACTGAAGCGGCACAGAAAGCATGCAGCCTTCTTGGTTTCTGACGGAATAACCTAGATAATGATAACATGTACATATAATAAACGTATTTCGATATTTCAGTATCGTAATGTTCTCACTGGGGGTGCACGTAGGCTGACCGTCAAACTGTTAACCCCGAATGGCTTCATGCAGTACAGTACCTCACTTCTCGTTGAACCGCTTCGCTTTCCTAAACACACGTGATATTACATCTTCTTGGTGATCAGGTAACTGAAAAATGTTACATATTTTGGGTTACATTAAGGCCAAAGCAGCTTATGCCGATTACGGTCAGCAATATCTACTCTAAGCTAATCACGCCGGGTTTCGCTCGGATTATGTTTAGAAGTCATCAGCTGCGGCCTCATCTACTTACCCACGACGCCTCTAATTTTCAGTGGTTTCCAATCGCACGTGGGGATGATCATTATTACCCAAACTTACAAACTGTCGGCACCTATTTCAAGGAATATCGAATGAAAAGTCTTTAAGAAATGGCTTTCAAGTTATACGGTGCGTGTTTATTAATCATTGGTTCCTTATTCCCCCTATCAACCATATCGCATAACTTCAGATATCTCGTCAACATATTTCGCTGTTAATTTGGCGCAAATCGTTGGCGTCCTTGATAAACATCATTTGCGAATTAAAACAAAGAAATTCTCACATTACAATAGGCATATTCCATACTTTCCTAAATATTCCGTCCACAATTACTCCCACGATATTCCAAACCCACATATTTACAGTAAACTAGCTACAGCATACACTCCCTGCGAATAAATTTCAGCGCGTGCGAACAAAGAGAAAAGCATAACGTTAAAAAAGAGCGATCCACTGATATGTCGAGGTTCGCTGGGTTGAAAAAGTCAGAAGAAGGAAAACCTTAGAGAATAGGTTTATGTGGCTTCGGACAATCAATTCCATAGGCGGCGTAGAGTCGCGAAGTGTTGTGCGTTGATAAGTCAGCCGGTACGCGGAGCCGAAAAGTTTGCTGTGTGGATTATAAGTTGTCCGGAATTCCCTCAAAAATGAGAAGGCAGGGGGTGGTGCGCGGAAGCCCTCAAAATATTTTTATAACCAGCCGAAGTAAAAAACAATGAAATGTTCAGACTAATGCACGAAGTAAGCAAACAAAACGGTGCATATAAAACGTGCGGAAATGAAGTAAAAAACATGCCCTGTAAATGTGGACATTATAAGATGAGTGACGCAACAGTGGCACGACACACGTTTGCTTATTGGGTTTGCAAAAGTTCGTTAGATACTTCTGTTGTTCTATTTTTGGTGGGATCTTGAACGCTGAACTCCTTAAACCACGTCTGCTTTGCTTGTGGAATGTGGATCAAGAACCTGTCTGTGTGTGCTCAGGTAGTCTGTACATAGCCCAAGAATTCTCTTGCGCATCTCTGCCCTTGCCGCCGTACTTCACCACACAGTCCTCCTATGCACACTACAACTTGACAGGTCATGCGGGACAGTTAGTTACATCAAACTGTTAAGCTGCACACAAATCCCTATCTACGAGGTAGCAACCTTAATCTGAGAAAAACGCGAGTTGCCACATGGATCAAGGTGAATTCCTCTGTGGGTAACTGGGCCAACAGTTGAACCATACTTTCACAGGGCGTAATATCTTCTCATGATGTGACAAAAGTTAAGCGGAAGCTTGACCACTTCTGACTGTTTCCATTCCTGGACCTATCGTGGGAGATCCGTTTAAACTAGTTAGCTCTTCAGTACAAATTTTCCCACAAATTTAAACTGACTAAGTTTTCACTTGTTTGTATTTAACAGTCCTTCCCTGTTATTTGCAAAGCCAATCTTAATGTCTAAAGGTGTAGGTCCTGAGAAACACGCTCATGATAAACGTGTACTTCGCTCCTGTTTCTCGCCTTTTCAATGGGGAGATAAATTCGTGTGTATCGGTGGCAGCTATGATCTTGTTGCATTCTCATGGCTCTAACCGTTCAACCACCTTGGACTTTTAGTTGGTGGTTCTCCTACTTGCTTATGAAGGTGAGGTGTTTATTCTATCAACATTATAGCACTGGGTGCCTTCGGATGATCACGGACACAAGAAACTGGATAAACTCTGGCTCTGACCGCCTATTCCTGAGAACCCAACTAGACTGAACTGACCATACGAAATATGACGATATACAATTTTTGCGGAGACTAATACGCTATCAATATTTTTGTGTTGGTTAATAAAAATGTGAGGTTTTGGGTTTAAGCGACCCGAGATTGCTGTACCTGTCATCGTTCCTTCTTCCAACATGTTCTCCACGTAAGCTTACCACGGATTGTCACGTGCCGTGGTGTGGATTCAATAAGGCCAGATCGAAAAAATTCTAAGAAGCGCTGGGACTCTTCACATCTCGTAATAAGCAGTACCATTTTATAACGGAGCAACAGTATTCACATTTGTCGTTGGACAACAGGCATTCTTTCGTTTCCATTGGCCAGTTTGTCACTACGTTCTACCACCTTACATCGGACAACTCAGCCGTTTCAGTCTGCTGAGCATTCGAACAATTTGTTTTAATCTCCAGTTCTCTACGACTCCGGTGCAGTGGCCACTTTTGATTGAGTGGCACCAATCGACCACAATGTCATCTTCAGCAAGTTGTTTGTTAACTCTGACTGGCTGAAACTTCGCCAATCAGGAAACCGCTTCAGTGGCATCGCATTATACGAACCGCTGGCATCAGAGTTAGTGCGCTAACGTAAATATCGCAGCTTTGCTCGTGTCTGTATGGAGTCTGCGTCATTTCCGGCGTTGTATACTACATTCTTTGAGATGAGAGTGTTTTAGCCGTCGCCACTGGGAACGCCAACCAACCAGTTTAGCGCATGTGTGGTATACCCGTAAAGAGGGTCAACAAGAGTGTGTCGGTCAGTGTTCATGGAAAACACGTAACACTAGGTTCATCGACTGTACAAACCGCTGGCTCACCCGCGTCCGTAGTTTCGGTTTCACTTTTCACTATCCCCTACAACTTAAGGCAGCGTCCTCGATGCCACACCCAGGCTCCCGTATGGCGGAACCTCGACCTCTGACCCTTATTCTGGCACATTGCCAGCAGCTCTTTCACCTAAATCGTCGTCCGTGCTATCCGTGACTGGCTTCAGGCGGTTGTAGTGGGCGACCATAGGTAGACTATTTGAGTATGTCGGATCTTTTATCAAACAAGTTGAATCAGATGTCATACGTTCCATGGCAAACGGTCTTTCCCATTGTCCGCAGTTTTGTAGGGACACCCGGCGCACTCTTTTCTTGTGTAACCATACCGCGTTCCCAGGTCCCAAGGGGGTCCCGAATATCCTTTTGTCGCAGTACTTCTTCTGATGCCGGTGTACACTCTTCTAACCGTAGCGTATCGATCAGCTTGCAAACATATTCCGTCACCGTAGGCTGTATTCGAACGGCCAAGGGCAGGCAGATGTCAGACGGTAGTCGGATTTCCCGGCCAGTCCACAAGAAGTGAGGTATTTGTTTAGTAGGCGCATGAACACAGCTGCGATAAGTCAGTACGCACTTTGGGATCGCCAGATCCCAGTCGAACGGATTGCGATCTACAAACGCTTCCAGCGACTGCGAAAATGAGCGATTGGTTCTTTCGACCTGCCCGTTGCTTTAGGGGCGATAGGCGGTCGTTCAAGTTTTGTGAATTCTCTTGCAATAACGCACTTTCGAAGTTGGACTCCTGATCTGAGCGAAGCTGCCCAGCGCTCCCCATTGGCACGCCCTGTGATTAACGATCACATTGCTAACCGTTTTCGCACCAGTGTAAGACAAGGGTCTGCTTTACACCATTTTGTGAAATAGTTCACCAACACAAGCACATACCGTTTGCCTCTTGACGTCTCTGTTAGGAGACCTATGATGTCTGCACCAACTAATTTATTTGGATGACCAGTATGTTTTGACTGAAGTGGGGCCTTCTGTTTGTTCTTGGGATCCTTGAAACTGCCACATTGTTCACACCGATGGCAGAAGTTTGCTATATCATGACGCAAACGTGGCCACCAAAAACGTTGTCCGGCTGCTGCGTCCAGCTTGTTTATTCCAACACATCCCAGCTCTCTATGGATGTCTTCTAACACCTTGTCTACCATTGATCGTGGAAGGATGACTTTTTTGCAATAGTTTGGTCAGTAACCGAAAAACAAAGCACCCCAGTTCACTACCAAGTGGTCCAAATTGCAACGACTTTCGTAAATTTTCTTTTCCATCTCTTTACTTGTGGGACTACTTCCCTCGTCTCGTTGTCTCTCGTGAATGAAAGCAGCTTCGAGGTCGGACGCTCGGGCCGTCCGCCATCGTTCATATTCCGCGCCTCCCAGTGTGACTAGTGTTACGTAATACAAGACGGGCGGTCTCCATGAACACGTCTGGGTCTTCTGGATAACGCACCTGCGTTGGCGTGACTTCTCCCAGCCCGATGTTCACACTCGAAGTCATATTCTTGAAGAATCCCCTGCCTTTGCGCAATCTGGCCCCCCGAGTTCCTAAAGTTCTGAAGCCAACGGAGAGATCGGTGGTCGGTGCGAACGGTAAACCGCCTGCCCAACAAGTAGTGCCGGAAAAGTTTAACAGAGAAAACTAGGGCTAGCATCATAGTTCTGGGTGTGCAATAAATTCGTTCTCTTTTGCCAAGAGCGTGGCTTCCGCAAGCGATCAATCGCTCGTGTCCACCAGCATTCTTTTGTGATAATACGACCCCAATGGTATAGTCACTAGCATCAGTATCCAAGATGTAACCGCCGGTTGCGGGCGACAAGTCTGGTGGAGACGAGATGGGCGCGGAACACAAAGAACTTGGAGGACCCCGAACGCTGCTTCACATTCTCCGGACCAGCCAAACTTTCGATTTTTCTCTAGGAGGATATGTAGTGGGCTGGCAATAAGGGTGAATCCCGTTGTGGATCTTCTGTAATACGGGGCAAGGCCCAGAAAACTACGTACCTCCTCAGTGTTCTGCAGAGCAGGCCAGGCCACAACCCGCTTAACTTTCTCCGGATCTGTTTGAATGGCACCCCCATAAATCGCAGGCTTCAGAATTTTTACTTCTCTCTGCACTGAATGATACCTTAGAGGGTTGAGCGTCAGGCCTACTCGCGACAGCCTTTCAAAGACGTTGGCTAGATTTCTAAGGTGTTCCTCGTTTGTCTTCCCGGGGACGACAACACCGTCGAAGTAAACACAGCATCGATGGGAAGTGAAACCACTCAACACCCGCTGCATTAGACGTTAGAACGTGGCAGGGGCATTCTATAACCCAAAGGGCATTGCGGGAAACTTATGCAGCCCTGTGGGTACCACGAACGCCGTTTTAGCCCAGTCTGATTTTTCCACTTCTACCTGCCAATAGACTGAGGTTAAATCCATCGTGCTAAAGTAGATGGAACTTCGCAGAACGTCAAATAAATCATCGACACGGGGTACTGGGAACGCATTCTTGATGGTGACTGTTAAACTTCCTACAGTCAACACATAGCCGTAAACTACCGTCTTTCTTCTTTACCAGCGCCAAAGAAGAGGACCACGGGGAGTTAAACGGTTGAATTACATTTTTCTGAAGCATCCCTTCAATCAGCTTTGACAATTCTTGTAGGGACAACAGGATTCTCCTGTATGCCGTCCAAATTGGAGCATCCGAGACGTTTTAGGAGATCAATCCCGAATATGCAGCTAACTGAAAGACTTGGGGCCACCGCGGATTTGTTTTGAAGTGTCTGATTAGCTACCTTTACCATGGGTGTCATCGATCCTTCGGTACTCATGGACGAACCACCGGCGGTGGTTACCTTCCAGTCACAGGACTCTAATTTGTGGTAGTCGAGCCTCCTAACCACACCTGATCTAATCAAGCTGCGGGCTGCTCCAGTGTCTACCAACCACACGATGGTGGTTTCCTCAATTTGTAACTCTACGGCAAAAGCCAAAGTTAAACATGGGCTAATTGTTGAAGGAATGTGCATCGTATTGCAAATCCGCACACCTGAGTCTATGTACCGCTGCCGTGGATACGAAGTGTATGGCCGATCATTCCAACCACGGTAATAGGTTCCACGTTCGGGATGTGAGCGAAATTGGGGAAGGGCGGTCTACAGGGCCCTCTGTAATTCGGTGTCTGACTACGGCACCATGTACGACGATAAGCAGATGGGCGGCGCTTGTTGTGCAGCTGAAGCACGGCAACGTCGGACTCACAAGGGCGGCGTCAACTCTATCTAAGCCCTCCACAATTTTCAGTATCGCGTCCAGCGCGGATAGTGGATGCAACAGGAGCTCACGTTTGATACCCAAGCTAGACACACCAGTGACCAGCTGCTCCAAAACTCGTTTGTCTTGCACTTGGGCGGAATCACAGTCATACGCCCGCTCGGCGAGGTACCGTAGGTCTCTCACAAATGCACCGACCCTCTCGTCTGCTTGTTGTCGTCTAACTTGAGGTTTTTTCCTCCGTTGTACTGGCAACCTAAGCGAGTATAGCAATTGGTGGAACTCTTGGAAGGTTATGTCAATGATCTCACTATCCATCACTTGACTGTTTAAAACGATATCCAGCGCCTCACGTGACAGGAGACGAAGGTGAGCCATTTTATGCCGAGCAACGGGAAGTTGATCAATGTACAACATCGCCATTCTTTCCCATCGTTGATAGGGCATCCCCAGGACAAACTTCTCCGGCCTCGGCAGAGAGGGTCCCGCAGACGCCGGCTGGGACAGAGTGATTCTCGGCCGCCCGTGTGAGAGTGTTTGCCGACTCTGTCATCGTGTCGGTCGTGCTCTCTACTTTGGGGTTCTGATCACATTTCGCATGTACCGCTGGCATCCGTCTTCTTTGGATCCTGGCAGGGTTGCCAAATTGTAGCATGTGGGCCAACCGCTTCGGCCCTGACTGTCCGTAGCACTTGCGGACCGAATTTGGGGCTATGTGGAGGCACCGGTAAACAGCGTTCTTCCAAAGAAGGGGTTCCAACAAAAGCCCTCCAGAAGGAAACAATATGAACAAGCATGAGCCAAGGGCTCAGACAGCCATGCACACGACTTACAAGAACGCACGCCAAAACGGAACCAGCGGCAATGCAGCAGGAACTGTTACACAACGCAAATTCAGTTTGATCGCCCCAGCCGGTTTCCGTTGCACGATGCAGTTGTTCGAGTTCTCAAGGTCAACGAAAGTTCCCGCGGACGCTGTAACAGATATTGTTGGACACTGACAACATCCAGAGTGAGTTGTTGCAATTAAAATGAAAACCTCTACGAATCACGGACATCTCAATGTTAGCCTAGTTCCATAGGGTGTGTAACGTCGCCGGGACGCTGGGGATCACTCAAATCACTCATTCTGGTTGCTGATTTGACAAAGCCTGAAGCAAATTCATTTGATGTGTCATCGCGGCGCTTTCATGACTCTCTTAGAAACTTTGAAAATATCTTGGCAAATATGTTGAATGGCGATTAATAAAATGCCCGTATATTTTGCTCATCTTCCCTGGAGTAGAGCGAAAGAATTCTTGTACTCCCGCCAGAATCGATGGTATGTCAGTGGGTCATGGAGATGCCCACCAGGTAGTTTGGTCGTTCATATAATGTCGACAAACCTTCAGCACATGACAGGTACCCCTGACTTGGATGGTTTTGAGCGCTTAGCCACCAGAATGTGAGCGTGCAATATCGCGCTGGTCTGACTAGGTAAATCAGGGGGTTGGATGGACCTGTTAATTTAATCCTGTTAGCCGAATGACTGCCCAGAGACCTAAAGGAAAGATGGGTCTTATGGCCGGCAAAACCAAGACTTCTAGCAGGAGACCCACTTCCACGTGTTTATTTTCCTCTATCAGAGTGGAGGACCGTAGCCAGTGATTATGATGGCCGATTGAGCAGGTTATCCTATTCGGAATACACTGTTTCTAGCGCTTTATAATAATAATAATGTAGTTCTCGACGCATTTGTGAGAAACACGCTCATGAGAGCGTGATCAACCTAAACATTTTTGAACAAATACACATCTAAACATCAAATTTGTAAATTGTATGAGTGATGTATGTGAATGGAGCAACAAAACAGATGTTATGTGAGAGGAAAATTCATTTTTTGCAGAAAACTCTGAGCTACCTACTTCTGAGACGATAACACTTGGGATCTGCACAATTCGATAAAATAGTTGATTTGTTACATCAGTTGGGACTCCACAAGTTGACCACTGTAACGCGCAACCGAAACCAGCGAGCGCGCACGAATTGAATTTGAGTTGTGCGACCGGGCGTGATGCTGTGTTGTCAGTGCCGTTTTGGTTTGCGTTTATGTAAGTCGTGTGCATGGCTTACTGGGCCTTCGGCTCATGCTTGTTCATATTGTTTCTCTTTACAGAACTGTTGTTCAAACCCTTACTTCGGAAGAACGCTGTCCCCTGGTGCATCCGCGTTGCCCGAAGGTTGGTCCGCGAAGTCACGAGCATTCAAAGTAGAGTCGGATGGCCTGCATGTTACAACCACCGGCCTAATGCTCAATGTCGTGCCAAAAAAGAGGTGCTTGGATGATGGAGTGGATGTATTGGAGAAGAATTTGATCAATATTCCATATAGATAGTCCCGGAAAAATATGCAGAAAATTTTTTAAGATGGGGGGAGGTGGGGACGCATATGCTTTCACGGGGAACGGACGGACCTTCCAACCGGACGTCATTCTCCGCCCAACTTCCAAAGAATTTTGAGGAGCTCGCGATATGCCCAACTATTGTGGAATTTTGAGTGTCCGGGCGGGGTAGAATGTTTTCTTGCGCGGGATATATCAGTGAAGCCAAGAATGGAGGGCGGAATCACGCGGTAAACGAGAGAACGTAAAACTGAATATGTGAGCTCTGATGAACAATGGAACATAATATTCTGGCATAACCTTCTATGTGACGTTAATAGCATTGTGTTAATTGATGAAATATATGCCATAAGCAAACAGCCGTTATCAGATAATGCGAGAAGATATCGATTGTAAGCTTTTTCTGGTATACGATTACTGTCGGATTTAAATGTCAATTATCTCTGTACGTCCGGTATATGGAATGAGGACAATGTTTGACAATACCGAGAGGTTGCCCGGTGGTCTATCATGGAAGAAAAAGCAAGAGGTGCGGCTCAAGGTTATTACGCAGTCATGAGACGAACAGGTTGAGCATTTTTTCTTTCGTTTTCCGAACAACTTTAGCACGCTCAGTTTTCACATGATGGTTTACAACACAGACACACAAGCAATCAATAAGTATGGGGTAAGGGTGTACCAGGATGATCGGTTTGTTACTAACGGACATGTATATTAACACCTATACATGTTGACTATAGACATGATTTCCTGTTCGCTGGCAAGTCTAGGAGGACAAAATATATCCTGAACTTGGTAGTTTTGCTCTTTCCTAGTGGTGCGTGACGTAACATCATGCAGCACAGGTGTTATAAGGTCCGTTTTCAAAGACAAGTGGAGCTTGAAAATGGACACGACGTTCGTCATTGTTAGGAAGGTTTCTAGCTGGCTCCAATTGTATACGGGAGTTTGTTCCAAATGTAGGATTATATTTTTACTAGGAAAAAATTTGAACGCAGTTTTTCCGAAGTTTAAGAGCTGCCAAGGTGAAGCCCTTGTTTCTGAGGTTATATTTCGACCTGTGTTGTAAGCGAGTCGCGAAGCTGACGGCGACTTTATTGCCGTAGACCAGATAATACATGAGTGCAAGGTTGAGCTTAAGTCGCCATAAGCAAAGAGGATCAATTGCAAGCGTCTGACAGCGTTCTCTGTAGCTCATGGGAGATGAATAACCCAATAAGCTTTTCGTGAATCTACGTTGGAGGCTTTCCGGAGTCAGCCTCTCAGACTTGCGCAAGTGGCCGCATATGAACGCGCAGTACTCAAACTGGGGTCGTACACATAGTTTATAAAGGTGTGATCGTGCTGCGGGTAGAAAGAATGAGTGTTTAATGTACCCTGTCATCCGTCTAGCTTTAGCGACTAGGAAAGGTGTTCTGAAAACATGAATAAGTTTGAGTAGCGTAAACCCAGGTCACGTACTGAGTTGGCGATTAAAATGCTGTGAACGTCCAGCTTTACAGAGCCATCTGATGCGTGACTACCATGAACAATGATAGTGGGTTTATTGGCTGAAAAGTTCATCAGCCAAGTTTGACACCAAGTCTCTAATGACATGAGGCCCTTCCGCATATTTTCCCAACATGAATTGAGATTGCCAGGAGGAAAACTGTACATAAGTTTGATATAATCGGTTTTTGGGAATAGTTTGCCATGCTTGATAAATTGACATATATCATTTATATATATAT
>QNGE01004477.1:10567-60832 GCA_008508345.1 Paragonimus westermani
CTATATAGGGTTTGCTTTTTCTTCATGGTTGTGTGGCAGTTAAGCATTGGTGTGAACCACTGATGTATTGCTGTCTATGATGATGATGATGATGATGATGATGATGATGATGATGATGAATAAGAGTAGTTTACAGTGCGTGTGTGCGCCCAGTTTTGCTCGAGAGATCAGCTCATTGATGTGGAATATGCGCATAGTCTCTCGGTATTCGATCACTGTTTTCTCTGCCGGCTAGCCTGAAGCAAATGAGCTAACTGTGTGAGAGACACGGTAGTCCATCTGCGTGTGTTTGAAAAATGTGTAATTGGTCGACTGATTGCTTCTGCGGATTCCTACGGCCGGGATTTCTCGCTCCCTTAACATAAGGCGTCTGATAATCATAATTTGAGAATAGCTCAGCGTATTACTCTTCCGCGAACCAGAGAAAGAAAGCTGTATAAGTAGGGGGTCTTAACCCTGCTTATTTAATATACGTTGTACTGTTATTGTTCAGGAAGCGTCGGGGTACCGCACCCGATTGATAACCTTTTTGTACTCCGGATCAATCGCGGCATTCTTTGCAGCATGGAAGTCAACTCCATGGATCGCCTGCCTAGTTTCTGCAGACGGTAAAACGGTGCTCCACGATATAGCTGCCACTACGTACCTCGCATTGTTTTACACCATCTACTCCAACTGTCCTAACCATTAAAGATGTCGGTTCTACGTTTTACTTCCCTCTACGAACAACTAACGCAGTAGAGGTCATTGTATTGACCAGGTGTGGTGCTGTCTTCCCGTCTACCACCCCTCTCAATAGCTCTTACGATTAGTTGATCCGCTGAACAAGAAGCAGTCATGGGATATCATTTCTAAACCTAGACCGCTGGGTTGGGATCTTCCTCTGTCGGTGTTATATTTTTACAACAACTAGAGGAGCTTCCTATTCGATCGTTCCTCCGTGATGCTGTTCTTAGCGCAGCTACATCCGTTGCCAACTGCTCTATTGCCTTCCATATTTCTCCCCGCGTCTTGTCCATATTGGTCACATCTACCAAGGCCATGGACAATAGCTTCTGCGTCAATTTCGCCAGCTCCTCAAGGTCCATCCACCAGATGGCGCGATTAACTAGGACTTGATCTTGAACAGCTATCGGGACACCTTCGATAAGCTGCCCCACCAAAAACCACCGTTGGGTTCTGATAGTGCCCTGTATCGCAGTCCTTACAGAGCGGTGGCGAAAACGAAGCTGGCTTGAGCTGCCACATAACTTGGCTGTCGGTGGGGCTGTCGAGCGCAGTCACCGGCATATCCTTCGTAGCTGCCCACTCCATCTTCGCAATTCTTCGTGTTGAGTCAAACGCCGCTTTCGCCCTGCTCTCCAGCAATGTCCACAAGGCGACCAGCTTCCAACAGTCGATCCCGTTTCCGATCATCCTGAACTCCTCAAGGAACGTCTCAATCTTCGAACGACTGCAGTCAAGAAACTTATCCTCGCGTTCTTCACAACGCCAGTTGCTGTAACCTTGAAAAACTCTTGATTTGGGAAGTAGTTTGTTGCCAGACATCCGTCATTGGGGTATGTGAAAATGCACAAGGTGAAAGTAGGACGGGGTGAGTAATGTCCTTGTCAGGATTATAATAAATGGGGATACTTCCCCGTCGTTTATACTGCGAGTTGCTGACTCAAGTCTGACCTGCGACCTCTCACTTGTCTACAAGGTGTAGGCACCTTCATGTTGAATGTTTGAATATAAACGCAGCCATTTTCAGTAGTTAGGTCCCTTCCCGTCCCCTTCTTTTTTCTCTCTCTCTCTTCCTATACAGGGTTTGTTTTTTCTTCATGGTTGTGTGGTGTGGTTAAGCATTAGTGTGAACCACTGATGTATTGCTGTCTATGACGATGATGATAATGCGAGACAACAGAAGATAGGATTTTCGTGAAGGAACCTATCTTGAACCACTGACTCAACGGTCTAACTTACTTAGGTGTGCGGGGCTTGCCTAGCCGTGGTGTCTGATCCTAGTCATTACTTCTTGTAGAGGATGTATCCTAAGATTCGCCAGACTTTTGAACAATACTGAAAGTATTTCTACCGTATTGGATTGTACGCCAACTGTCACTGTAGGCGACTGCTAGGCTTACAAATTGATACGACAAGCGTTCCACCGGATTTTGTGCACCCGAGGTCTGTCAAAGTCAGAAGATTGTCTTGGTCGATTCGTGATGGTTCTGTAATGAATACTATCAAGCAAATGTGATCATTAACGGGAATAAACGTACATCTAAGGTAGTTAATCCGAAGACAATAGTCCAGGGACACGTAGCTTCAGGTGATAATAAAATATTGTAGTCACATCATTGGATCAAATGTGCTGCAATAGATAGGAAAACTGGTCAAATGGGGAGAGGAGGAAACAATATGGACACGTCAGCAAAAATTATCATCAACTGTTGTGCGATCGAAGTGCTTCGTTTGCGGGCACCTTTTCTAACTGTCCTTCCTATTCTGAAGACGGCGATGCCTCAACTATGAAAAGCATAGTTATTCTGATTGTCTGTAAGGTCGTGTCTCACTAGCTGAACACTCCTACTCGGTCACTAGTCCGACTTACTGTTAGAGGAACCCATTTTTTCCGTCTAAAACCGCCTCCTTCCTCGAGAAGACGATCCTATCCAATCATAATAAGCGGAAATGTAAACATTCGAGAGGTGACCTCCACTAGTTTTTTACCTGTCTGGCCTTTATTCCGCTACGCTCATTGGTGGCTTAGTGACTTTAACTGCTTTTTTGGTGTCTGGTTCGAGAATGTTGGTAGGTCATTATGCATCCTATAAATACCACGCAATTTTTCTCCTTGCTGCACACGTTTCGAGGCCGAACAAAGTTGCTTTTTGCACCCGTCTTTTGGTTTGTCTTGGGCGCAATTAACGGGGACCGCCGCGTATTTTCGGGACCAAGACTGCCGTGTTAATTACATCAAGGAGCAGAACCCGATTTCTTATCAATTGTCTTATTATACCGTGGACGAACCAGCGTACTGAGTCAAGGGTTACAACACTTACAACCATGTGAACAAATCTTTACCTTGCGTCGAATTTCGAAGCAACAGCAACCTCGTGGACAGCTGACGACCGTGGTATTTTTAGACCTAAGATATACCGTCAATTCGATTGCTGGTAACTGTCCTTGAAACTGCTTTTTCCGCAGGAGAGTTCCAGGGTACTTCTTGAGTCTGTTGAGATCACTGTATGCCCAGTCCACAAGCAGAGTGCAGACTAATAGACAGCTGTCTCGGGCGCTCCTTAATTTTATTGGTGTTCGTCAGGGGTGTCTGATCTCCCCCTATCTTTTAACCCCTACGATGAAAGATTCTGGTAGGTGCGCTCGCAGAATCCAATGGACTTAATGTTGCGTTTTTTCTCGGTGCTAGATTGACTGACATTTAGTGTGCGGATGATATTATCCTACTCAATCTCCCTGCTGAAGTAATGCGGACCATGCTGAACAAGGTATGTGACCGGGCTAATCTGTATTGAGTGGTCTCCGCACTTCTGAAGCGCAGGGTGCTGTTTCTGCACTGGCTCACTGCAACTCCGACGTTCTTTACTGTAGATAATCCATTTGAGACTGTGGACAGTTTCACATACTTAGGTAGCACCATCTTGTCAGCTCGCATTATTGCCGATAAGATAGCAGCGAGAGCGGCAGAGGCACGAGTTGCCTTTGTCAACCTATGTTATCAGTTTCGTCTAAAGGACCTCCGGTTTTGCTGTGGGAAAGGTATATATAACTTCCGTACGTCCTGTTTTGCTCTTTGGTTTGGATGTGGTTTGTTCCTGACGAGATTATAAGCAGACTTGCCCTGTTTGACCAACATAGTCTCCAACAGTTGGTACACATCACTTCGACCGCTTGCCGGCGCGTGCTCCGGAACGCTGGGGATGCGCAATCAGTTGATCAACTAGTCGCGTTGCACTGTCTGCGATGTTTGGGTCACGTGCTCTGAGCGTTTAACGTACCGTGCATTGCATACTGAAACCACCACCAATTGAACATTGCCTGGTGGTCAAGCAGTAAAAATATGAAGACCCTGATTGTTCCATTAAGTAAAGTGGGTAGATGTCGCCTGCCTAGCTGGGATCTTTGTGAACACTCAAATCACTGATTAGAAACACTATCCGAGATGACAGTGTGTCGCAGTCATTGGCGTGCACGCATCCATACCATTTCTCATTCTTCCACTCTGTCTTCTTTTGGTAGCTTTTAATCTTTTTGATAGCTTCTTCCAAGATATTCTACGTCACTAATTTGAGTCATCTCTGGCGACTGAGGGGTATTTCTCTGAAGCTTCAAGGTCGTGTAAATAAGACAACGGTAAGGGCCGTACTACTTTACGGCAGCGAAACCTGGCCGCTCAGGGTAGAAGACGTGAACCGTCTTCAAGTATTTGACCACCGATGTCTGCGTTCAGTCGATGGTATCGGGTGGCACCAGCGTGTAAGTAAGAAGAGGTTAGGAAGCGGGTGCTTGGTAGTGATTGCCAAACGAGTTCTTTTGTCCAGTCTCTACGTTTGCACAGGCTTAGATGGTTAGGTCATGTNTTGAACCACTGATGTATTGCTGTCTATGATGACGATGATTCTACGTCACTGTTGAGATAAGCGGCGGCTTGAGACGCAATGCCTTCTGGTCAGACTCAAGTCGGTTGTGGATGATTTAAACTACAGAACTGCGGATACGAACACTTTCGTGCACCACCGAAGTGTATCCATATTCTTGGCAGTGATGTAGTGGCAGCCTTCTTGTTGACACGTTCTACACGGTGTATATACACGTTTCCGGCCGCAGGTTATTGCTCTCAGCCTTCCTGATTTTGTGGCCCACCTTTTAGTCTCCGTTTATTTGTCATATTATATTAGTCACAAACGAAGTTCCTTATTGTACCACAATATCACAACGTAAGTTATTCCTACCCTTTACCTATGCTTCCTATAACTACTGTTGCCGCAATATCATATCTCGGTTCTCTACTGCGATCTGTGCATCTGTGTTAACGACATCCGGCTGCTAATTACACGGTTATAGGTTCGATCTCGGTGTTCACAACTGCTGCTATCCGTTTTCAAACCGCTCGACAGTGTCCAGCCCACATTTAATTTCCCGTGTTATTTGACACTAAACACCTCAGTGTAAGAGTTGGAAAACTAAGTTGACGCTCAGAGCCTGGCAACATAGGCCTTCAAAATAACAGAGACTAAGTGTGCTGGTAATAGTTGACGGGGACGAACTCTGGTGCATAACGGTCGGTCGTGAATTAGTAGAACTGATTCGTGCCGATTGTTGGATGAAACAACGTTTTGAATGTGGCAACATTCACCAAAAGTAATTGAATCTGATTGACTATACCGATTTTGCTTTCGTCTCGCTTTCTCCATGCTCTGGATCTACTATAACTAGAAATTTTAACTTAATGTTGACCCCTATTTCTCCTTCGCTTAGTTACGGATAGCCTGCTCACAATACAATTAATTTAGTAACCGGTTCATCTGGTCAGGCGGGGCATCCATTTAAGTCATGAATAGAGTCACTCTGTTGAGTACTGGCGACCTTCTCGGAACCTATGCATAAACTCGGACCACACTTTCATCCGCTTTTGTTTAATTCCACTTTGTTAGACAATATCCACCAAATAAACCTCATACGCAGACTCAAACATCCAACCCTCTTGGATTTTGCCTCCTGTTGAACTAAAATTTCACTCACACTAGAGGCAGCACGTAGTTTATTTGAAGCACAGTTGATGGTGATATAAAGTGAACTGTCTCTTAGAAAATTCCTTTAAAATTCCGCTAATTCACCTCCGATAGTTCGTATAGGAACTCAAGTGGGAATATTCAAAAGGATCTCAAGCAAAACTTGTTTGCTGATCAGCAAGTTTGCATAGATTAAAAAACCAATTGGGCTGAAGCAATTTTTGCATCCGGAACTACTGCCAGATTGTATTGACTTCTACGTTCTACTTGTCCCGTTAATGAGATGGACAGAACACCTATTCAGAATAAGCTAATTCTTTGGTCAGAGCATTTCAGCGAGTAGCTTACTTGCACTCCCTGGTCATACTGCATTGTTTTCACATGCTTGTAAGGTTGTTACGTGGTTTACCGGAACAAACTCGTTCGCTCGAGCTGAGGTGCGCGATTTCATCACATCGCTGTTTAAGGAAAGTAGTGAGACGTTACTGGAGAGTAGCATGTTCTTTCCAGTCTGGCCAATTGAAATCAGCCCTTTTAACTGATGCGAGTTTACCATATCAACAACTTTGAGGGTACGAGATCGGGGCATCTGGGACAAATCACCTGATTCTTTCTATATCTGGGGGTTTGTCTCCACCACTGCCGACGCACCTCATTCATAGAGGCAGATCATAGGGGGAGACCAGGTGGATTTCCCTGGCGTGCGAAGATAGCTAGATCCTGTCTTGCTTCTCGAACAGCCTTATGTGTCACTGGTGAACATCCAACATTTTTATGGGTGAAGACGGTGCATTTGGTTCCATGAATCGATCGACACTTTTTGATTCATTTTAGGTGCAACGGTGTGCCCACGGAGCATGTAAGCAAAACATCTGCAATCTGCTTAAATACCTCCGTTGTGTTCGGGGCCTAGTGGGTGCTGACGATTACGTTCCACACCGAATTCGCGTCCTTGATAACTTTCTATACTCCCCAGTTTCGTCATAAACGGACTAATAGAAGAATGTATGCAACACACAGTGCTCGTGTTGACGTCTACCTAGTGGAAAACGATCAGCTTAAATTATGCCGGCAACTGAGTTTCGTTTATCTGACCATTTTCGACGAGTACAAATTTTGAATGCTATTTTCTGCACTACCTGTTCTTTGGAACCTGTTTGACAGCTTTCGTGTGTGAAGTGTCGACCGAAGACTGTAACAGTTTTGTTAGTCTCCGGTTGGACGGTGAAGTTTTGAAGATTGCTGACCAGTTCAGATGTCTAAGAAGTTTGATATCGGATAACAGGAGTTGAGGGAATGAAACCGGAATCATCCTTTCTTTTGTTGGAGCAACCTTTGTCTACTTCAATTGTCCTTTGCCTCATAACCATATCGGCGTTATACACATCTGAGTACACATTAAATGTCAATCCAAAACATGGAACAAACATTTACTAAAGAGAATGGGGTGGTGAAAGAGGAAAGCAAGGCAAAAAGTTCAGCAATAAGAGAAAAACACTATTGTGTTTCACACTGCACGCGATTCTAACCGTTTTATTCTCACCGGATCTTTGGAAATAAATTTGATTCTTGGTCTTTAAAATGCCGTAATGACATATTTGCACCCGCCACTGATTATGACCCGCAGCCATATCTTGCAACCCTTCTAGCCCTTGGCGGCGTCTTTTGAACTCCATCCCGAAAATCGGTTAACATCAGATAGACAAAACGTATCTCGTTTCTTCTTTCCCGTACGGTAAGTCATTTAACCCGCGATGGCCTTGGAGCATCACTATTCCTATTGTTTTGTAATAGGCAGCCACATTTGTGATTAATATAGTGCGTACATTCGGGAACTAGAGAGCAAGAGTCAAGACCGACCGTGGGAAGCGGAATGCCCTCTTGACGTTGGTGAAGGGCAGTGCGAAGGTAGCGCTGGGTGCAGCGCGAAGAGGACCTCCGAAAGTGGAGTGGGCCGCTTCGAAGGAGGCGCGGGTGTCTGTGTTTGACAGCTCCAAGCTGAACCAGTTTTTCTGCTAACCTCGGACCACCACCACTCATGATAAATGCAGACAGGTCTCTGCCAATCTTGAGAGACCACTTCACACTTGGACATAACGAAACACAATCATGTCGCGCTTCTTTAACTTTCTTGTGTTATTATCTCACAATGCGATATCATCGGCGTGGTTTAAGCCCACGATTGTGTTTCCAGAGCAAAGTTGCACGCCATCAGTCAAAACTTCGTAAAAGGAGTTGTCGATCAAAAAAATAAACAAGAAAGAAGAAATAAGACAACTTTGCCATATGTCCGCTGGAAATGATGGGACTTGGCGATAGTCCACCGCTAGTCCTAACTGAGCTCTGTACAACGTCCTCGGAGTGCAAACGCACTCACTAGGTGTCCTGTAACCCAACAAGCAGTCTCAGAAAAAAAATCTTGTCGGCAGACTCAAGGACTGCCTTGATATCCGGAAACAACTGCTGTCGGTCGTTGGTAGGCGTAACGATGTTGAAGAAGTTGACGAAAAAGTGTGGATTTGAGTCAGTACATCCGCGGTCTGTACGAAACTCAGCATCTCTTGTTACTGTATTTCATGCTTCTCGGATAACCTGCGTTGATGAACAGACACCAACCTCAACAGCTTGAATACAATCGAAGTCAGATTGATTCCTTGATAGGTGGTGTACGTGTCACACAGACGACCGTTTGCCGAGTGCCTCGAGGCGCTCACAGCTTTGAATATCCTTACGGATTTTCGTTTCTATAGAGTTGTTAGCAAGCACAAATCACAGAGTATAACTGGATCCACAATGGAGAACATTTGGTATAGAAGTAGTCTGATTATGACCGACGGTGCTGTGCTCGTGGTTCCCAGTGTCTCTGCGGTTTATGTTTTAGTGAACCGTTTGATCCGCAGATTATTCCTCTACTACTCAGCCGTTTAACTTCATTGACTTGAATAAGATATAATAACGTCCGAGAATTTATGGATGTAACAGCTGATTCCATTTCCGTTTTACGTACCAATAACCAGGTTTACGTCCTCTCCGAGAGCTTTTTGCAATACTGGCCGAACGGTGTTTGTCGACGTTCATGGGGGACTCCGAGTGAATGCACAGAAACCCGGTGATATTCAGCATGATGAGTTAACCCAGTGTTGGAAACGATTTAAATATGAGGCTTTCTCTATGCGTACCCGTTGATGATCTAGGTCTTTCTGTGGACCAGAAGCTAATCTGCTGGCAAACTCGACTTTGTAATCGTTCAGTACAGCTGAATCAGATAGCCTGATTACGTTTGGCTGTTTGTGCGTGCTTCATAGGGCATCACCGAAATGCATGGACACTTACATAAATCGACGTGCGATCTTAGTTACTTCAATGTGTACGTAGTCTTGCACACAAATTCACTATGTGTAGCGAACTATGGTGCGGTTATTCTGAGCCCACGCTCGTTATGAAGGAAGGGTGACGAGAGCTCATACCGATAAACAAAAGCTGATCCCTTGAGCACAGACTCGGGGGTCAGGCCTCGTTTTCCGGGCGAACACTATCGGATTCGAGTAAGTCTCTTTAGCAAACCCCATTTGTGATCAATCATCCAATACAGACATTCAAGTTCCCCACAAAGAATATCATGGTGACCGTAGTGGAATTAGTTTCCGATTGTCTCCCGTCTTACTTCTACTAAATGGCCTATTTATCACCTTGTAGCTTGCTTATCTACTCTAATTGAACTCGAGTAGGTAGACAGTGTTGTTGTAACTAAATCAAACTAGTGGCCGTCTCTTCCAATATCCCCAGTTAGTAACTGATCGGTGGATGCTTCGGCCTGATAAGCTTACTCGACCTACGGTAGCTAACTTACTGGTAACTGTCTTCATTTTTTCTATATTGAGTCCTGTGAGATCGATCGGATGTTCTGTGTAGGTGACAATTGACTAACGTTTTCAGCATAAGGTCCAACTAATTCGACCAGTGCATTCTAAAGGGTATTGCCGTTGCCAAATACCCGATTCTGGACTTCATTGCCGCTTATTCGTGCGATTGGGCGCATACATCGATGTTCGAATATTTGAAAACGGTTTACGTTCATCACATCGGCTAGCCACATCTCACAACCGTAAACTAACACCGGCCCTAGGGTTACCGTATATACGTGCTCTTTGAGATTCGGGGATGTGCTTCCGTACCGCCGGAGATGGCTTGAATTGACAACTACCATCCTAGCCTAAGGGGAATGAATTTCTTATTTCCTGCACGCACGCCGCTGCTGGTGCAGCTCTATAATTATGCGAATTGGATGAGAACCTTGGTGAATTTGTTCTGTAACGTTAGGTTCTCCTGCAGTCTTGCGAAAGCACTTTTCACTTTGCGGCTACAAAAGGCTTACTGAAGTGCTTAGTCGAGTGTGAGTTATCGCCTAACGTCATCTGTGCTGTTTGGCAGGTGTCAAACAGTGGCACCCTATCGTCAGCATAATCTATATGCCTAAGACCTCCACTAGACAGGACATCTATACCTCTGAGTGTTGCGAGCAGTCCCCCATTATTTCTTCCACTACAAACTGAATAAAAGTGATGGAAGTAGACAGCTTCAGTGCACGTTGCTTTTGATGCTAAGTATGGTAAGTAATTCTTTACGGATTTGAGCTGCGGCAGCATGTTCACTCGTGCGTTTGAACAACTGTAAATGTAGGGGTTAGTTCACTGAAACAAACGCACCTTCTGATCGGAAGAAACAACGGTTATTAGTTGGCTGTACCTATGACGATGATCCGGAATTTGACAGTAAAAACCTCGTTTATATTGCTCATCCAAGGCATGACTACACTTCTTTTCTAGTAGATGTTTCCTGTAATGTAGTTAGCCCGCAGAGCATAATGGACACCAGTACCTTAGTCATAACCGAGTTTCGCTAATTCTTCCATGATTTTCTCATCAGCCACCAGTTCCTTTTATGCATGTTCGAACTCTTACCGATTTGGTCCACACGAGAAGGAAGTTCTCAGTCGTTCACACAAGCTGGAACTGTTGGGTTAACGCTTTATTCCCTCATTGGAAAACACCAGTATCTGGTCGTCCTCGCCAGCGATCTTATATCGTTGAACAACCGAGACTCATTCATACACCTCAGCTCGTCTGGGCGGTCCTACATATGCAGAACAGAACACGACGATATTTTCCAGTAACAATAGCGCAGCAGAAGAGGGAGTCCAGTCAAACTGCCCCTCAAGATTTTTCGCTCTGCAGTCTAACCTTAATCTACCTCAAATACGTGTCCCAGCCTCCTCATTTATAACATGGATGCTCTATCCGCTGATACCAATAAGCTTGAAGAGTCCGTTAATGATCTCCGTGGTAATGGCTACCAGCATTTGGGTGATCTTTTATAGCAATACCTTTCAATCAGTTAGCGAGGTGTGTCTAAGTTTATTATAGGACACACTTGCCAACTTGCTATATGGAATGCCATAAGAATAGCTCTGTCCGGCGTCTTTGTCAGACATCCGATTCTCGTTAGATTGGTGATCTGCCCCATCGCATCCTGCAGTACCTGCTGCTTAAATTATTTGTTTGATTCAAGCCTAGTGGCTGCTGAGGTCTGTATGCTTCAAAATGCCAAGCTCATCATGTAAGCTAATTTATCTTATTCAAGGGCATAACCATTTTTTCTATAGCCAGTGGTCTGGTCATCGTCCAGTTGAAGCAAAAAAACGAAGTGGCAGCGTACCAGCTCTTGATCTGAACTTGAGCATATGTGCTAGATAAAGATATTTGATCTATCCGTGAACAGACTTGGTCTGAGTAAGAAAAGCATCATGTGTAACAGTAACGCGCACAATGGGAATCCCGATGCTTGCTGAAACTAGCCGTTCCAGTTAGTGTTGCGAGTATTCGGGGTTTTATATGAGCTGAGATGTTGCCAGAACGCCTAGGGTTGGTTGTTTCTCAGTCCAAACCTTCGGCTCAAAAGCGTATACTGTAAGGCGGCAGATGAACAGCAATGGGCTGGAACTAGTACCATTCTTCCCACTGAAGGTATTGATCTTTTAACCCTCAGTTTGTCGAACCAGGTACCCTTGTCCGTTGAACCTCCAATCATTGTTCTCATCGGCGTGAATAACTATCGACCATCACATCGTCCAGTTTATCTTAATGGGTCATCTGTACGCGTAAGCCGCCACACTAACATGGTGCAACCTGTTATAGACCGGTTGTCTAACATGTTCATCATTAAGAGCAGCATACGCCAAGGCTGTTCACTTTCACCATTGTTTGCCCGGCTTTTGCTGTGGACGAGGTAATGGAGACCTATTTGCGGAACACATGATGTCGTAGTAGACCTCCAACTTGGTGAAAGACTGACTGATCTTGACTATGTTGACCACACAGTGTTGCCGCTGGACAACTTTCGAACAGTACAGACAATGTGTCGCGCTGTACCGGGTATTTCGGAATACGTTTTGCTGTCTCAAGGTACGAGATACTTCCTTAAGACTACAGTGACTACAAAAATATAGTGTCAAGTAATGAAGATACGGAGATTATCGTCTGGTTCCTGCACTTAGAAAGTTGCCTCGTGTCTTCTTGTATCCCCGAGGCCGGAGAGTTCTTCGTTAACGTGGGATATCCGTCTGACGCTTAAGAACTAAGTATGTGAAGTGTGCTAGGGCGGCACCGCCATGCAAAACGTTCCCGTCCAGTGCAAAGGATTTAAATCTTATCCGTATATTCAACCATGGGTCTATGTTCAGATCGTCCACATTAGGCGGCACCAGTGGGCAAGCAACGGTAGGATTATGGGAGGGTGGCAAGAACCACCGGAATGTGTTTGTCCACTCATTATGGTTGCACATGCTTAGATGATTGGACCATGTGTTCAGGATGACAAATAGTCGTGTGGGGGTCGCAACCAACTGGCGTTTGTTATGAGACTGGTAAATTACTGCGACATAGAGAAACATTGAATTTTCGGAGGAAGAGCCATTTGTGATGGGGTTCGCTTCCAGCGCTGGGGGTCTTGCGCTTCACCGAGTCGGGGACTGGGGATGTTGAGAAAGACTTCAGCTATTGAGTTTACTTATATGAATGTTTGGCCGAGTTGTCTGTGAAGTAGTTGTAGCTAACGGAAAAGCGGTGAAAGCTGTGAAGAAGCTGCTGTTTTTCACTTACGGCTCACTTGTTTGTGCGTATGGCTTAGAAATTTTAATCATAAATATCAGAGTTTAGACATGATCGTATTTTAGTAGTTAGGTCCCATCTCTTTCTTTCGCTCCTTAGTTAAGCCTTATATGGCAGTTAAGCTTCAGCGTGAATAGTTGATGTTTATGTTAATGAGGTTGATAACGACCATTTTTTTCTCATTTCGCATAAAACTGTCCCAAACTTCTGTCACATTCCCTATGTTAAGCTCAAATTAAAATGGCACCTACTCTTACCGCTCCACAGCATGCCTCACACTAGTGTTCTGTCCTTGCATAATTAGCGGTTTCATGATGTTATGTGCTTTGCGCCGTTTATTCTCAGGTTGCTTTTTTACGTCTGATGTAGGTTTATGCTTGCACTTATTCTGGAATTTGACAGTAGTCGAACGGCTTCCAGTGGGTGAAGTGTGTTACAGTTAGTGGTGTTCCTCAACAGGAGACCTAACATGTCCTTATCCTCCGGTTGAAATTTGCAAATCTGAAGTGCCTCTAACGTCATTGTAACATTATTCTCCTGTAAAATGGCAGTGTTCATACCATGGCAGTGCATGTTGTATCCCTGTACGGTTACAAAATATACCGTTCATTATCGATTTCCGTCACAGCTGTATTTCTCAGTAGCCAATTTCTTCGCACCACTACGCGTGTGTGATGACAGCATTACGTGAATACTGCTGTGACCCAGTGACGTGTTTTACTAGTAGAATGTCCTGTTGTGTGGAGTTTTTGCTCTGATGGTCAGGGTAACTGGGACATGTTACGCATACCAGTTCACTAAATTTCATTTGCGTTTGTTTTCAGATTGTATGATTGATAACTTCTGATTTAAACTAGAAGTTCAAAAACCTCGATACCAAGCGGGGTCTCTGTTAGATCTGCCTGGCTTGTATGCAAACGATCCTAATTGCCACTGAGCAAACCACTGAAGATTACAGCATAAAGCTGAGTTTGATGGTACGAGTGGTAGTCCACATGTACTCATAACTTCCGGCCATCTCATACCCTATAAAGCCAGCAAAACTGTGTTATTGTTTTCATGGCATTCAACATTATTTGGAGTGGCCTTGGACATAACGCAATTTCCCTCGATTTCATGGGATAACTGTGATTGATTCACAGGAATCTTAAGGTTATCGTCATAAACGTTTCCGGTACATCGGTAAACTTCGGATTCCGTTGATACTTCCCTAGCATGCATATTTTCTGCAAACGTCATCATAATGCACATTTTCAACTTTGCTTCTTTAGCGATTCGGATTGGTGGTTCGTGGAGCATGTGAGTACCGGAAACAAGGGTTATGTACCTACTGCATACATTGCACCTCAAGGCTCTGTGGAAGCAGAGGAGTGAGTTTTTCTCTCACCGTCGAACTTTCTATCAAATTTCATCATTTTGAGATCCATTGTGAGTATTTTCGTCTAGACATGAGTAGTTTGTCGATACCCAGCTCATGTATGTCACATTATGTTGGTGTGTTTGATGTAAACTTACATCAGAGTAAAAACCTCACAAGCGTTGTGTTTACATACATACCGAAAAAGATCATGTCGGTGGACTTGCGTTTATTTACTGAACTAAGTGGATCAACTAAATTGGCGTCTCCACGTTTTCTGGTGTGCCACTTCCTACTTTTTTGACACTATGGCGGTTGTAAACAGTAGTATTAACGTATTCACTCATGTTGCCATCCGTTAATTCCTTTTGTTACCACCCCTGAGAGAGGAAGGCAAGAACGGACAGGAAGACCGCGAGCACTACCTCGATCACGAATGAAACGCAACGATATCGCAAACGATACGAATAATCGGAACGCAAGTACTCGGACCCAACTCTCGCAACTTAGAACCCCCCAACAAGAAAGGAAAAAGACGGCCTTCAAACGAGCTTTATTTGCTGCTCAGCCCGAAGGCAAAACAGTGGCTCAAAACGGCTGTATTTATAGGTTTTCGGTGGCCTTGGTCCTAGGACACTGAACGGACCAGTCAGAAGCAAGCGCACGAACTCGAATCTTCCAGAACGGTGGCGGGCATTCGAGTTATCAAAATAGAAGTATCTATTTCCCTCGGGAAATATAGCGAGCTTTTGGGAAAAAAATTTTTCCCCAACACCTTTTGATTTGGATCACAGGTTTTTGTGACCATTCTTCCAAATAAAAAAGCATAAGTTGTACACTGTTTGTATTCGGGTAGACTTCCCGACTGTCCAAACATTAAAAGAATTTAGACATCAGAGCTCCTCACTATTACCAGATATGACGTCTTAATTGCGAGATTACTACATGGAATCTACAGTTCAGTTACTGTGTAATCTACCGAAACGATCGCGCAAACGTTACTTATATACTGTAGTTCTTTTCCTCAACAAACAACACCTTATGAAGTGTGATTAAGTGACTCTTGCAAAAGGATAATCCTAATCGGAGATGGACGACCCAGCTCCGGGTTATCAAGCAGTGTGGCAAAACCGTGTATCTAATGGGGCCTGCTAGACAATCTTCTTCCTTACGGCATTCACTTTTTACCAATATGATTGAAAAATTCCAGCATAATTGCTCGTATTTTCTTGGAAAACGATTTCGAAGAGATACCTTAATATGATCGTCTAAAGCCAATCAATCATGCGCTTATTTATAGCTTAATATAGACTTTCACTCTGAAATGAGCCCTTCGTACTAACGCTGGTTCCACTTTCCCCTCGTAAATCTGCTATTACCTCGTGTTGCTTCGCTGCACTTAAAAATTATTTTTTGTCCCTTTCTATTGTTTTAACCGTAGATTGGGCCGATTCTTTGTCGTGGGAATAAACCACAGCTTTTGCTCAGGAAGCGAAACTCGGGCTTAGCGCAGTACCCACGCCTTTCAATTAAGGTGAATTTGATTCAGTAATAGTGCCGTACTGCATGCAACGTACCATAGATAAGCGTAGGCTGCAATTTACAAGAGTCTGTCTTTAGAAATGTTTAGGGTATTTGGGTCCCCAACCGGGAAGACGCGTTGAGTCGACTGAAGCAAGTCCCAACGTAACTCCTTTCATACCTCAGCGTCAATTCATCGACTGGCTGCTACACTACCTTTTTCAGTCAGTCTCGAGTTCGTCGAATATGGCTGAGGGAATCGAGCACAAAGCACTCCTCCAGGCGAATGAACTCAAGGACTAAGGACCGGTCGATCCCAGTACTATTCATTGATGGTTCTAACTGGACTCTTTGATGATGACGATGTGGCGAATTTACACGATGGTCTTATAAGAAGTTGACAGGCCGTATTGTAACCTTTTGTGCTGATGTTAATATGCATTACCGAATTGGTCTAAGGATGGAATTTGTGCCCGGTTGCTCCTTTCTAAGTGGGTCGGCCGCAAGGTTGTTTGAGTGTGAGAGCTGCGGTCGCGTGTGAGTTGTATTCAGCCTGATAGCCGAAATTTTTAGCCATTCACTTGTACAGTGTCTAAAGGCCATGTTCACAATTCTGTCTCAATTCATGGTGCGTTTATCGTCACAGACGTTCAGTTTGTGTTTTCGTACAAATTGACAATCCGTTCCCAATCTACTTGAACGACACACCAGATGGTGCTATTCCTCCTCCAATCATTTAATGTCTGTCATGCTAAATACTGTCAGGACGCCCAGGCAGATTAGAGTCTTCAGCCAAAGCCTGCATCATAAGACAGCGAGTAAATAGTGACAGTTTGGAGGCTGTGCGGTTTCTCAGATAAAGAGACTCCTTATTCCTACCTCCAATCTGAGGAGCCAGGAGACCGAAATTCTTTTTCTATTTGACTACTTGCCTGCCCTACTTGGGTAGTTCTTTGAATGTGATCATCATACTGTCTTGTTTGTCCCAATCGGTCCTTGAGATTTGCCGGCCGTCACTCTGTGTCCACTCTGGTCCTGTGGTTTTTTTTATTCGTGTTGATTATCTACTGCACTTTTCGTTGGTTCGCTATTATGTGATTTGGACCGATTATTATTTTCCATTTGCCCAACTTATGAATATAGCAAAGGCTACCCGTTCACGTCACGCTATTATTGATTTGACCCGACGTGAAACTTTGAGATGTACTGTACGCGTTCGTGTACTTTCGTGCCTGTGGGAATTTAGGTTGTTATTCAGTTAGCGTAGCCCATGCTCTTGGTCGCATCCTTCATGCTCATGTAAACTCCAACTTCTGCCACCTTGACATGATGTTCACACTTGTATGCGATGTTGTTGGGAGACAAGTCCTTAAAGCGCAACCATTCGACACAGATACACACGATTAGCTTTCTGACTCTTGTGATCACCTCTTTTGCTTGATTCGCGGAAATCATGTTTTTTTGCCACCCACCAGTTACAGGTTGTGCAAAAATACCCCCCAAAATAATCGCGTGCAATATTTTTGCATTACTTTTCTTTCGTTACTACTGTTCCGAAGCTAGTTCCTTTTGTTAAACTGTTGACCGGAACGCGTGACTATCGTCCGCAGGTTTAGGTCCTCTAGACGCTAAGGACTGTCGTTACTTTCAGCGCGTGCATCGATCATCCTACATCGCACCATACGACTCAGTAACTCAACCGTCTAACATTCAACAGCTTTACTCATCCCCAGACCGTGACCGCAGTTGCGGTTTTGTGTGTGTAATCGCTGTTCTCTCAACAGCCTGTCTTGAAATTTGAAACTTCAGTGTGTAGAAAAAAACAGCCTCACCACCACCGGAATACTCAGCACGTTCGACGAGGACATGAATTAATAAGGCAAAATATCGTCGCATGATTGTTTCTCAGGCGCCGGTGCTTCTCTGTACAAAGCAACTGCATAGAATTGGAAAGACTCCAAAAAATCCTACTTGATGGTTTATTGATTGCTTTCTGTCAACTGAACCGACAACGTGCGAGTGTGCCGTCCTCAATCTGTTCGTAAACCACGACGGCACACATTTGACAACGGACGATACAGTGAAGGGACGCAAGAATTTTCAGTATTTGGGATCTCATTTCATCACAGCAAACGTGTCTAGTCCCTGTTTGTCCTAATCTGTATGATGCATACAACCGGCATGTTTTACGTGTACGACTGATGTTAACATATTGCAATATTACTGATGAGTAGTCGGGGATTTGGTTTGTTTTCAAGTTGACCGTCACTCACATTTGATTGCAGCCTTCGCATTCAGATAGACTTTCCAGCCAGCCTCTTTCGAAAAGAAGCACTACACTCGAGTTTCGCTCTCATTAGTGCTCATCAGTAGTGCATATTCTTGCCACGGCCGGGATTTGAACTCCGGTCATTCCAATCATGAGGCAACCGTGTCGACCACTGCGCCATTGACCTCACATTAGGCACGAACGAATTATCAAATCTGAACGCTCGACCACTCTCGCTTGTGAACAGTGATCAGGTTGCCCGATCGTCTCGAGAGGAGGCACAGTTACTGCCTGTTAACTCCAATCGATAACCCCGCGATTAGGACTTCCGAGACAGGTCGAGATCACTGATCCCATTAAACCTGCAAGGCCAATGGCGCGGTGGTCAACACGGTTGCCTCATGATTGGAATGGCCGGAGTTCATATCCCGGCCGGGGCTAGGACGTGCACTACTGACGAGCTCTACTGAGAGCGAAACTCGAGTCTAGTGCTTCTTTTCGAAAGAGGCTGGCTGGAAAGTCTATCTGAATGCGAAGGCTGCGATCAAATGTGTGACGGTCAACTGAAAAACATTGCAATATGTCTCCTTTCTACTCTAATGAAGTGGTTAAAGGGAATTATGCTCCAAATGTCTAATTTCAAAGACGTATCCCTCTCTGAACGAGAAGGTAGGAAAGTTATCGCTATCGTGTTTATGTTTCTCTCTTAGCGACTTAGGATTTTAGGTTATACTAAGAATCGACTTAAATCAGGAACACTTGTGGCTGGCAGATAATGAAATGCCTACCCATCACCGGGTCATGTTTGCGGATCTCTCATACTAACCAGTAAAATATATACAGTTTATTTTCACATTTTTAAAACGGCTGTCTCTTTTAAGTATTCGCCTACAGTTCCAAGATCTTAATTTGTCTATCTCGACAGGAATTTGCGCTTCTGACTGTGCCAGGGGCTAAAAGTCCTCCATTACTGCTGTACGTCGTGTTCATAGGCCGTGCCGTTAGGTACATACGAAATCTGTGTGTGTGTGCTCGGAATTCTTTTGCCGGAACCACCGCATTTAGTGAGTCCACATGCCTGTCTACATTCCTCTTATCGATATTCTCCCATGCGGTTTGCTGACATCCTCTCTCTTGCGAAGTCCCGAACAGACTGATCTGCTTGAACTGTCCACACTTTTAACCCTTGACGGCTGCCGATGAAACTGGCGCGTCAGTTGTGTTCCATTTACACAGCCATTAACTCTAACAGCTGTTATCGGTGCGTATGTCATCCGGAACGTGTTTGATTGGTCGCACACAAATGCCGCCGGTCTGTGGGCATCGCTGCATCGGCAGACATGCGTACGCCTTTGACGATCACTGAACAAAGACACCGTGTGCGTATGTGTGAGATGTGTTCCTTTTCCAGGCTGTGCATGTGCACGTACCTGAATAACCCATTTAACATGTTAATCCCAAAAGACTACGTTTGTTGGGTCTCTCCGGTAATGGTGTGATTCCGTATAAAGTAGGTTTGTAATCTGACTCTTGTGGTTTTTGATTGCTCGTCATTAGTCGCAACAGTTGACGGGAATACACATCCTGAAGGTCAGGACAGTAAATGAAGAAGTAGGTTAAGCTTTATTGGCTTAGTTTGCCTCTCTATCATTTGTCACTTGACCGTAATAAAACAGCTGCTATGTGTCCGCCCTCCTCTGAATGAAGCCAATCACCATGTGATGTACTATTCATAACTTTGGTGAGCACTAAGTTGTTTAAATACGTGCACTGAAGATTACGCCTCTGATTCATACGAGGTGGAGACAGAACCATTTTGCGCGTGAAAAACGCTGAATGGATAACTGAAGCCGGATCGATTGCCCTATCACACACTTCATTTGGACGAGCATCATGAAGATTTACTGCGTGCGAATGAGTGCTTTTGTTCAAGGTGGTGAATTTGTGTACATTGTGTCAAGTTCCATAATAAACTCATCCTCGATGTCAGTGGTCGTCTGGTTACAAAAATTGTTGTTAAGTCAGCTTAGGGACGAAGGGGTTATGGCAGCAGCCGTTGGAAGACGGACACATTCAGACCTTTCTGGGCGTCGCTGAAGCGATCGAGATCAAAGTCTATCATGGGAAGCCGGATTTCATGTAGTTCCTCATGAAGAGCAAAGCGAAGGTAACGCTGGATGCGTTTGAGTGGACTATATGAAGCTGTAGTGCGCCATCGTGAAGAAAGCCTAGTGTCTGGAATCGACAGCTCGGTTGGCCGTCAGGAGTCAGTGGCTTGTCTTAGAACTGAACGTTCAGTGTTTACCTTTGTTGTGCGTGGCTTGTAGCTTGCCTCGTCATAACGCGCGTGACACTTTACGGATGAGTTAATCGACAAACTGCCAACATTTTCGGTAGATCACGCTCACTTGGCACCATCGACCAATCTAACGGATATCGCCCAATTATCTCATTCCGCACGTACCGGTGTCATAGCCGGTAACCACAACTATGGCGGATCCTTTGGCAGCACTACCTAGTGGATCGGCTCATAGTAGATGTAACGACACTGAAACAGTGAAACACAGTCGGGGTGTTGTTTCAGCTGTGAAAGAAATGGAACGTGACGCACGAATGCTTCATACGGCACAGAAATTCTGTAAATAAACGCTTCGCCGTTGTTTTACCTTACCAAAGTTAATAGCAACAGCAATGTTTGATAGAGTTGCCATCTACTTGTAAGCAGAAGCTGAGTAGGCACGAAAGAAGTGCTTGGTTGATGTGGGTGCACCTATTTATCTGATTGGACAAGGATTGGATGAACGGATTGAATCACACTAACCAGACCACTGTTGAGGTCAATTTTTTGAAAACCGTTGAAACCGTTGTCTCTACTTGAGGGAGGTTGGACACTGAATACGAACGCTTGTCCTTAGTCAGTCGAGTAGGAGTTTTGCTAATTCATGTACATTCTTGCTAGATTATAACAGTCGACGTTACTCTCGGCAATTGACTTGGTTACTGACAGGTGGCAGCCACTCCGGAAAATTGGGGAAAAACGTTTGGGCAGAACAGTACCGTTATTGTGAGTAATTCATTACATTCACAACTACGAGTACGGGATTGCCAATTTGAAACAAACTTTGACACTGCTCAGTCGACTCAGTCCTTGTTCGGTCATTAGGAATGCATGCTGATCTTTTTCTGTGGAACTGGTTTTCGCGTGAAGCTAACGCATAAAGGCGCAATCAATCGTGAAATAAGCAACCGCTCATCAGTAATCTAAAGTGTTGCTTACCAAGTTTCATGGCACCGAAGATTTCCACCTGTCTAGGAAGTCCTCTTCGTGAGGTTATGGATGGGAATCAACGGACTTTAACTGCGTCTCCTATCGAAACACCCGGGTAACCTGATCATTATTCACAAGCAAAAGTGATTGAGCGTGAGGTCAGTAATGCAGTGGTCGACACGATTGCCTCATGAAAGTGTGACCGGAGTTCTAACCCCTGCCGTGAAAAGGATATGCATTACTGAGGAGCCCTAACAAGAACGAAACCCAACTCTGGTGCCTTTTTTCGAAAGAGGTTGGATGGAAAGTCTACGTGAATGCAACAGCTGTGTTCAAAAGTGAGAGATGTCCAAACTGAAATTGATCAGATCCTCGGCTAATCATCAGTAATTTTAAGTAGGATCACCAATTTCCCGGTATGGCGTCTGTTGTCCGTCAGGACCCTTTCATGTATACTTTTACTCTGTCCGCTTGCTGCTCATTTTGTCGCACATTTCCTCACTGTCGGGGTTGGGAGAACGCTCATCTGATTCAGTGGCTATTATAAACAGGGTTAGTAAGCAGCTTTGCGATTGGACCTATTAATGGTATTCACACACACACACGACTTGATCTGGTCCACCATTTATCAGCGGGTACATGTATTTGCGTGCTCTGGTGAGCACCAACCACGCTAACGCACACAGTTTCCAAGAGGGGATAGAACGATAACACGTTTATTCCATGGCATTCTACCGACCTCGCGTGTGTATGCATAGTATGTCTACTTTATCTGACTACGCACCAACCCGGTTCACTGTACAGTCTACTTTTCGATCACCTTGTACACACTTGACCACCTTCCTTGGCCACCAATCAATGGTCGTTGTTGTTTCTTTGTGCAGTCTTTGTTTCATTCAACGAGTTACCGAATTCACTGTCAGATTGATGGTACGATATCTCATAGTGTTGCCCGATGGTTCCAGACTGTTCTTAACTGACCATTTTGAGTTCCCACGGTAGCCATCATTTTCCGGCCTAGGTTTATCTGGATTTGAGTTGCACTATTCGATTGTTTGAATATCGACGATCTGTCTGAATGTTTCAGTTCAGAATAAACACTCAGTGCCCACTTGTCCATTTCATTCCCTCGTTTCGCCTATGGAAAGGATTTCCCTTTTTTGGATTCTGCTTCTAACGCCTGTTAGTGTTTACCTATCTCGTCTGTGCTGACTAACACTCCGCTGCCCATTCATCTTCTCATTCCTACAGTTGGTACAGTCCGAGGCTGTCACGAAAAGATTCCGAGCGTCTACTGCTGCTAGGCACTAACCCACGAGGCACATTTCTCATTCGACAAAGTGAAACGTCGCACGGTACGTCCCATTTTCATGTTTCTTCTGCTGATACAGTTATTTTTTCGGCTAACTAATCAGAGTCTTCGTTAATGTAGGTTAGGCACCATTCGTATTTGATCGTAGCCTCTGTAATCAGGTGAGCTATTTTGCCGGTTTCTGTCGAAAAGAAGCGCTAGACTTTAGTTTCATTGTTGTTAGAATTTAGCAGCCGAATCTCACTATTGCCATCAGTGGGTCTTGAAAACAAGTGACCGTTGCGTCGTTGACGTCCCGTCGTATTCGCTTGTGAGCGTTAATGTTCAAGTAGTCCGACCCTGTCCAAGGCAACACCATAGCTGCTCTATTGCTCCCACTTGGTGGCTCTGCATTCTCTTTCACTTGCTTGTCCAGTACATTTTCAGTAGTTCGCGTTTCAACACTGACTTGCATCGCTCATCCACACACCGCACTAGGACATCTGGTCTTGGAAATCCGTATTCACACAACGCGTATCCGGATCATTTGATTTGTCTACACGCGCCCACTCACGACCGATCCTGGAATAAAAGTGACACTTATGTGAAAACGGCATAAGTGTTGAAGTGCGGTTTTTCTACGATCGATTTTAGCTGGCAATGATCGACCGCAGGTACGAATGATCTGTAGTGCAGCGGTAAAGAAAACACGTTCGATTAGAAGGGCTGTAAACGCTATACTTTCTGGTCACAGGGGCAGGGCGTGTACAAATTGAGAGTCGAAGATGGTCGTTAATCATTTAGGCAGACAGCAGACATCCACCTTGGTCCCGCGTATACTTGTGATTAATCTCATTACGTGAGGTTTTGGCGTTTTTTATGAGAAGTAACAAAAGCCATTCACCGAAACCCTGAAACTGTATTGATCTGGCTGGTTCAGTCGCGTACTCAGGGAGTTAATCCATTGGTTGCCAGGGTATCCCCTCGCCTTCTCGCCTGCAACCTTATAAGCTTACTAAATCCTTTCCTTCACTCTCATTAACGCAGTTTGTTTTACACGCTACCTGACTGTCTGGTAGTATAGTGCTACTGCTGATAGGAATGATGGTGACGAGGAGGAGGAGGAGAGAGAGAGGCATACTTTTGCCACTAACCTGTAGATGTTCTGTTTTCACCGGTGATCCTCTCATTTTGGAAGTGTTCAGTTGTCTTTTATATTTCTGCCGGATTAGACACTACAGGAAGCCTATCTTTTATCACTTGATATAGTCGATTATTCACGGGCGATCCATTTACAACAGCTGTTCGCCTCAGCAAACTGCAGGGGGGTCTGCGATAGATCTTCGTGTACGGACATCCAGAATTATCTTCCCTCATTTTTTTAGTGACTCACATACGAACTAAATGTCAGATTGAACGCACAATAAAGTCTTGTGATGCCGGCGATCTACGCAACATCGCATCAACCTATTCGGACTTCACTATCAATTACCCTTTACGTCCTGTAGTTGGTTAGATGCGAACATTGTTAACCGTTTCTTTGTGTCTGTGTTGTTCAGGCCACTTGCAGTGGACCTTGTTTCTCTCCTTCAGCAGCCTTGGTGCCCTTGACGATTGAATCGCGTTCACACATGTGGACTTGGACTCGAATCCTACCATCGACACCACATAGCACACTTCATCTCAGCGAAAGTGAAAACAATTAACAAAATCTGTTCTAATAAAAACTAAAGATGTGTGTGTAACCATCATTTAAAACTACTGATAGTCTGATATGTTGTAAGATATCCGCACCAAATGTAGTACGAATGAAGTTGAATAGTTTGGGCGTCGTGTTTAACATGTTATTGATAAACAGATTGGGAATAACACAACGTTTCGAGCAAGTTGTAATACGTAGAGTATTACAACTTGCTCGAAACGTTGTGTTATTCCCAATCTGTTTATCAGTCTGATATGTCCATTTTCATCAGCTGATCGTTTGTGTATGATAACGTGTCATTTGTCTTAGGTTCGTACTGTTGCTTTTTGATTGGTTTTGTTCATCCTAATCGATCTTACCAACCATTGAGCCACACAATTAAGAATTCATGCCACTGTGCCGGGTCAACCGCCATCTCTCTTTGCGTTCCTATTCACCGACTGGGTAAGTGACGAGGGTCTCAGCCCCAATGACGAACCTGACCAACAGTAGTTATCACATGGGTAATTGACTTCATCTCTCTACGTCAAATTACTGCTTGTCCACTTAGCACGACTGTGACCAACGAACTCCATATAAGGAACCCTCTCAGTAATCATACAAGATATTAAAAGACAAACAATAGCGAGCTCAAAAGACAATTCAGCCATAACTTACTTTAAAAACGACAGAATTCCACGCGACTATTGCGTCGCTCTGTTGATAGAAATCCACTCTGTCGACACATTTACAGCCTCTGGGATGTAATCGACATCCACTCCAACCTGACGTTTAGCGGTGACTATGGAATCGTTCGGAATATACAACCGGTAGACAGCGCTGATACCATCAGTTCAATCAATTGGCTACCGTCTTGAATTCTAGCCTCTGAATTGAAGCACACGCCGGTTTTCAATGAGTTCCTGTTGACCTATCTGGTTTAAGGTGTGAATGTGGAATGCACCTATACCGACTCGCATTCTAGACCTACTCAAAAGATGAAGGATACGAGAGACTGGACCATAGAGAACGGGACTTACGGGGACATTGCTGGTGCACTTGCTTTTATCGGTTATAATGTCTATCAACGGATTACCGAAAGTGAAAATCAAAAGGGATTTAAGATCTATTTTGGATACAACAGTGGTGAGAAGGTCAGCATTAGCATGCTATCATCCGTTCTTCCTGTTGAATCCGGTTGAGGATCGATGCAATATGGAGTTAGTACTGTTGCGAGTATTCACACCCAAACGTCTGTACCGCAACATAGCTTGTAAGGGTCAGTGAACTAAAACCAGGATCTTTCTTCCGTCTCCCAAGCCCTAATGTAATACACGGGGAACCTAGTTTTTCAAAAGTCTACTTAATGATTTGGTTTCCGTGGACAAGTCTGTCGTCCATTTTAGTCCAACAGGTCATCGAAATGTGCAAGCCGTTACGCTGCGTCAAGGTCTAATTTATTTGCGCCTTTGGTCGTTTATGAAATCCACGATGTCAGCCACTCCTCTCCTTAGGTGGAATGACGGAGGTGTGCACCTGTTGACTACCATCATCTTCAACATCATTTTTAGCTTTGGGTCATATCCATGGCCCCTACTGTTCAGGCTGCCGTTGTTCTTGACACTAGTTCATGAAATAACAGTTTATTAATTTGGTACAAATGTATGAAGGAGAAAAACTAAGCAAGTACTGTGGAAATTGCTGAAGATGAGTCAATCTTTCTGATAATCGCACACTGCTTTACCTGATGATACCGCTTCTATTACTGTTGAACTGGTGGCCGAAACAATCCAACATGCATTAGACCCTGACCAGTACGAAATGGACTCTCTTTACTTCATTTTCTATATCAGGTGAACCTGGTGTCCTCACACATACTGCGGCAACACTCAAGAGGTATGCGGATTCTTTTCTGGTGTCCCACATGAGTATCTTTCTAACATATGCAAGGGAAAGCAAATCATTAAATATGGATATAAACATGCCATTGACTGTGATATATTGTCGTCTTTCGATCCGGTAATGTAGCTGACAGGGAAATCTTCAACTTAACTTTTCTATGAACCACTGAAATCAGCTGTCCACTTTAGTCTCATTGAATTTTATGATTTACACTTCGTGCTGTTTGCTTATCTCCACAGCATAGTGATCGTTAACGATGCCAGGTTGTATAACAATTTTATGTAGCTCATTATATGCTTCTGCCTACCCAATTTACTCATCGTGCTATTCTCATCACCCACATTGACCTCAGGCGCTCTCACCCTATCCGTGCGAGATGAGGAACAGCGCGTCGGCCCGAATGG
Organism: Paragonimus westermani; assembly: GCA_008508345.1. Classification (NCBI taxonomy): domain Eukaryota; kingdom Metazoa; phylum Platyhelminthes; class Trematoda; order Plagiorchiida; family Troglotrematidae; genus Paragonimus; species Paragonimus westermani. The sequence goes on from QNGE01004477.1 coordinate 37,165, forward strand.
GACTAACACAGTCACTAACACAGTTAAACACTATCGTATCCGACATTTTGACTATTCCAACTATTACTACATAACTGCCAAATGCGGGTTTATCAGTCTGCAGGAGTTAGTCAACTACTACGCCAACGATGCGAACGGCTTGTGTTGCCGCCTCACTCAAGCCTGTCCCCGTCCCGTTCCAATCACAACAGACTTGTCGGTGCGCACCAAAGATCATTGGGAAATTCCTAAAAATTCCATCGTCCTCATTAGACAATTGGGAGCTGGTCAGTTTGGAGAAGTATGGCTCGGTAAGTGTTTTTTTCTTTTGCCCTGTTTCTATCTCCTGCACCCCTGCACTCATTCTACGTATATCATGAATTCTCGTTTGTCTTTATGACCACTCGTGCCCACGTGACATTTCACCTTGGTTGTGAATACTTTATCGTTCTCCAGGCTATTATAAATACAGTTTGGATGTTTTCTCCCACATGGAATCTCTTAATCTGAAGTGGCTGGGCTGCTTCTGATCTCACATCTTCAATGAGCCACTGTCTTGTTTTTGTACCACGTGTGTTCTCAGGTCTCTCGGTACTCAAGCGCCGTGCTATTTCTTTCGGTTAAAGGTAGAACAGGCAACCAGACAACTAAACAGTATATTATCTGCCTGGTGCTGTGACTACAACTTCATACTACTTCATTAGACCAACCATACGACGTTGGAGGGTGGCAATAAATGCGCTTCATGAGTAAACTGGTTCATGTTCCTCATAATACAGAGTGAACCATGATAACGTGCAGCTTACCTGAGTCAGTCACTCTGAGTACAGTTTTAGGTGCGCGACATTTGTTCTGAATTTGTCTTTCCATTTGCCCTCATTATTATTATTGTTAAATGCTCTTGCAACTGACTAACTTACAGCCGTCCTACACCTCTCAGTGTTTTCCTTGATTCGGATCCATGCGGTCTTGCTGTCAGTGTGAATCCTTAATCGATTAGCCGTGTTATTCGACTTATTGAACAAGTCTCGTCTCGCTGCGCTGGTGTTCAGATATCAGGTATACGCCAGTTTGCGATAATCGTACAACTGCAGCCGTCTGGCTAGGTGTGAAGCGGTGGGTTGCCAGAGTGAGTATCGTTAGATGAAAACGCAAGTGTTGGATCAGACATTGCAGACAATAGGAATTTTTGAGGGATAAGGGATCTTTCCCAAATGTATGTGTGGTCTACCTGTCAGAACCTAGTGAATTGGTTTACGAACGGTCTTCTCTCGCTTTGAGTCGTGCTCAAAGCTGATTGTTTCCATTGCTTCGGTTCCTTAATTAACTCGAGATCATTCACGACCTCCTAGCATCTAGATTGCTGACTCGACATCTGTCTCGACTAACCGTTACCGTTCCGACACCCTTTCACCCACATTTATTTTATTCTGATACATGACGTACAACGCTGACAGTATGTTGTCACGTTAGCTTCGGTTGAGTGTTGTATTTATGAACCCAATGTGTCCTTCCGATGCCAGAATTCCCATCAGCAGTACTAGAACGGGAGGAAACACGATCAGGTGTCGCTGCAGGCGCAATACATGCACGCAACTTACCACACCACCTTTACGCTATTAGACTGCCTGCGGGTTCATAGCGCTCAAAATTAAGTTACTTTATTTAGGAACCTCATCGACTCCTGTCTCTAGCCCGTGCTTTTGGACAACGACTGATGTCTCATGCTTGTTTTCCGGTTTGTTTTCATTCATTCATTTGTTGGACGTCCAAGTCGGATCTGCCTCGCATCATCAGTCGTGCTATTACTACTAACGCTGTGGATGAGAACTAGTTCACTTACACTGGTTTTCACACCCATTTGATGGATAACTGGACAGTTTGCATGGGAAATTAATCAGTTTTTAGTTATTCGCTGGAAACTATTATGAATTAATGTTTTACGTCCTACTTGATGAGTTATAGCTATTTTGTGCGCCGTATGTTACTAGAGTGTTGTGGTGATTAATTGAGTTCCTATAGCATGCGAATTATTGATCGCTCCACATGTAATCGTTACACACAAGACTGCATGGTTGAGACGTGTTCAGCTTCAAAACTGTGGAGAATGTATTGAAATTTTAGGGATGATTTTTATTTCCAGCCATCTTGATTTCTGGTTAGCAAGGCAATGGACAATTTATGTTTGCGGTTGCCAAACATCGAGTGTCTAAACGATTGGCTGGTGGCAAGTTGTAAATTGTTCCAACGTTCCACTCTACTTGAAGTTCATAAAGGTTCTAACTTGTGGTTACGCATTTTGAAATCAGCGTTGGCACTGTAATATTAAACTAGTTTCCCTAGTGTGTCTTGACATGTTTTCACGGCAAGGGATTTCAGAATCCCATCGTATCAGGCCAATTTCTAGCTTGCTACTCCATGCATTGTGAGATATGTTTATCACATGTTCGTTTTTTCCTATTCACTCGCGTGAAGTCTCAGATTTCTTCCGAGTTTACAACAACACTCTCGCACTTCCAGCATCCACATGTACAGTACGGCCCAAAAGACATGGTAATTGCAAACGGTATGTGCACACTTGTGCATCTATATATGCAACAGTTACGTTAACCAACTGTCCGATCAACAACAGCCCGTCTAATCGGTTTACTACATCTGTAGTACACTGTGAACATCGCTTTGTGGACATCCCTGCATTTCGGTTAATAGAATGTTGATTTTTGTACATGGTCATATAGTTAAAAGTACGTGCGCTGATAGCTGTGTTCTATTTCCAGGAGTGCATAATGAAATCACAAAACTATCATTATTTTCCCTACTCATTATTATTTTCAAGGTGTATATATACTGGCATTCAACTACCGGATGCATTATATTTCATCATCATTCTCATCACAACGGCCTCGAGCATGACCAGAAAATACTGTTGCCCGGGTCGTCGTACACTTGAACAGTGTCGTGGACTGTCTTAGAAGAAAACGTTACCAAAGAGGTTAAGAGACTAATCTGAAAAACCGGAATCGGTATGTGTGCAGGTACGCCATTGACTGCAGTACACTGCCATCTTGGATAGCGTTTCTAAATAACGATTTGAGTGGTTACTGGGATCACGGGTGAGCATGCGATACCTGCCCACCTTGTTCAGTGGACCAGTGGGGATCTTCATATTTCATGACCACGCTATTGCTTGATCACGGTAATGTGCGGTACGGTTAACGCCTAGTAATTTTGCTCTGTTGTTCGGAAATGTGGCCTGTTGGCGATAAAGATGTCAACAGACTTACTGTGTTTGACCATCCTTGTCTCCAGCAATTAGCCCACATTAAATGGACTGATCGCCTGAGCAATGCGACCGTCCGCCGGCTCGTATTCCGGAACACTCGGGATGCACGGTCAACTAGTCAGTTAATCCCAATGAACCTGTGTTTGACCTAATTTAATCAGATCATTTCTACTGCAAAAGCACTCATCTACAATTGACAAACCGTGTACTTATCACGAATATTTTCCTTGCGCACATGTACGGATGTTCGCCTTCAATTGTTTTACTGATGTGTATTAAGCCTTCCAACTCGGCGTTGTGTAGCCATAATCTTCCCTATGTCATTCAGATTTGGTATTCTCATAAGAAGTTTTGTTTCGAACAGTTCCCGTCTGCACGTTGCGTTTCGATCTACGTTATTGGTACGTTGGCTGTCACCGCCTGTGTTTGGCACTGTACACATCCGTGGGAAGAGATTGAAGCATTTTCGTCATCGTCAGTTGACATGAGCGAAAATTCTTCGACGAACTTCTGTGATAATTTTTGACCCGGTATAAAAACATTTGCCTTAACTGACCCCATCCCCTCATTCCTTGTACAATGTCTCTATTTTCCGCCTCAGGCAAATGGAACGGAACAACAGAGGTAGCAGTTAAGACCCTGAAACACGGTACAATGACCAAGGATGAATTTCTCAAAGAGGCTCGCATTATGCGTGCAGCACGACATCCAAAACTGGTCCGATTATACGCAGTTTGTACTGAGGACCCCATCTACATTGTGACCGAATTGATGTCTAACGGCAGTCTGCTTCACTATCTTCGAGATGGGCCCGGGAAGAATTTAGAATTGAGTTCTCTCGTGGATATGATGGCACAGGTGAGGTGGTCACTTTTTTTGTCCCTAGCGTGGAGACCATATTCATACTGAAAGATAACGTAAAGAAGTTAGTTGTGTGAGTAAATTTGCAGCACAGTTTTCACTTAGGCTTAACAGCGTCATTTCATGACGGCCTTATTCATTTTGTAATCGCATACTGGTCATTCGGTAAACCGTCTGTTCTTCTCACACCTGTGGTGATGTGCTGTACTCGGAATCACGAAGTCCTGCTAGCTCTGGAAAGCTTACTTAAACTCGAACTCCCGGCGTAAGTAATTAGGAGAAAACCTTGAACCGACTGGCGTGATACAGGAGCCCACGTCCATAGGATCACGTCAGTTTTGAAGTAATTAGAATCTGTTGTTGGCTGACATCAATAGCACATGTAACGTCGCAGGCCGTAACTTGATTGGTTCATTACTGAACACAGAACTTGACTGGTGAGAGATGTAACGGTGTAACTGCTAGCCCAATCAGGGTGCATATTAAAATGACGCCAGGTTGGTCCGCGATCAGTTTGTCCTGTGTCGGGGTTTAGAGGAGCAGAGAATCGATCAGGTTTTCACCACATGATGTTGGTTTATTAGTTCCGTTGGTTTTGTCCATTTGACTCTTTTTTACTGGCGTAAACTTGTATTTTCGATCTGTCTTAATTCGATGGAGTGGGTTTGGGGTAAGAATAAAATCACGGATGAGGTTCACGTGCTTGTCTGTGTGCGAGATAATCTTCAGATTCCTGATTGCGAACTGAGTTGCGCTCACTCTGATCGACGGGGTGTCGATAAGTTTAGCCAATTATCATAATCTTAAAACATAGGGTAATTTCCTTTTGATATCCAGTTGCTCATCGAGTTTGGCGTCTGGATTGCAATTGTCTCATAACTAAACAAGATGACAGCACCAGGAAGTAGAGGTTTGAATGTGGGATTATCGGGTCCCAACACTATCACCCTTGAGTGAAAACCAAAATCAGAGCAATGTCTACTAACTGCAACTTTCATTATACTCCAATATAAAGCTGTGTGCGTGTGGCTATGAAATTTTACATTTATGTCAGGTTGAGAGATCCCTACCTCTAAAAATTTTCAGTTTGATCATAACTGTGATTAGTCATGGAAACTGAACCAAAATCTTGCTCTACTAACCACGTTGTTGAAAAGTCAGCAAGGCGAATCGTGACCTTTTCAATCACATTTGGATTTTGCTCGCTGATTTCTCTCTACAGCTTTGGCGTGACTTTTTGCAACTTGGGCCTCAGCTCAATGTCATTTTCTGGTAAGAACGATTCGCCCCCTATCCTTCGCGTTTCTTCAGTAAAAATGCCCATGACTGTATCTGTCACCCAATCTAGAATGCGGCTAATCAGAAGACATTCAAATCTCACAGATGTGTCTGTTCTTGTACAACACCAATCACCTCGTGACCTTATTTCTTTCTCCTTTTTTGGTCCAATGAGCTGAAGTTGGAAGATCAGAATAGGTCCCGACGACTATTACGTTTGAAGCAGACTTATTGCACAGGTGCACGAAGTGTGTCAAGTCGTTTCTTTGCGGGAGTCATCGTACCTTTGTGCACAAAAACAAAATTTGACAGTCCGTTATTCTCATTACAAAGTTCCCGAAATGATGAAACATTTAGGGCATGGGATGTTGTTCCGTTTATCCTCGTATTGACAACATTTGACTATGTGTGAAACTGAACATTAAAGCATTCATCTACAGACTCTGGGTTGTAAATGCATCCTGTACGGCTTCTCTCAATCAAACACTCTCACTTGCAGCTCGGTTGGTTGTTTGCAAGGTGTAGGCACGTAGATGTTGAATGTGTAAATATAGACGTAGTTATTTTCAGCAGTTAGGTCCCTTCCCCGTCCCCTTCTTTTTTCCTTCCCTCTTCCTACGTAGGGTTTGCTTCCTCTTCGTGCTTGTGTGGCAGTTAAGCATTAGTGTGAACCACTGATGTATTTCTGTCTGTGATTATGATGATGAATCAAACAGTGTGGCACATGAAAGGATGCTTCTATATAGAACTTCTCTCTGATAGACCGCCCAATAACGTGAAATTGTAATTTTCCTTTATCTGTTTCCAGTTTCACTGCAAATAAAAAATTTTGAATCGGGCTTTCATTACCTGTATCATCCAATTTCTCAGTATCGCCCATTTTGAGGAACAATTTGAATTGGTGAAGCTTGGTGAACGTACTCTCCGATATGCTACACTTGAATCGTATTTTACTTAGTCTGATTAATTAGTGCTTTTCCACTCCTAACCTTGGACATGATTGTTAACCGCTCTTTTATCGTTTACCATCGATCTGGCTCGGTTGATTCACCTGGACAATGATTGTTTGTTTATCCCCAAATTTCCGGTTGCGTCTGTGGTCGTGATAGTATATTTGCTGTTCTCTTTCCAATACGGTCACTGTTAGGCACTATTTTGCACTCCACCACAAACTACGGAACGCCTTTCGCAACTTCAAATAACTCAATGCCTCTGCAGGACTGCTATGGTCATATAGATGTAATGCTGGTTAATAGAGTTGTGGAGGTTGGTGGTCGATCGGTCTGTGTATTAAGGAAGTTGTATCAGCAGCGGCAGAGGTATACGAAATGAAACCGAAGCCTGTATCTCTAATGCTAGTACGGTACTCACTAATCTGAGCGATTTCTGGCGACACAGGTATCTCTCTCCGAAGCGTAAGGGTCACGTATATGGGACGATTGTGAAGGATACAGCTGCGTAGTTTGACCGTTCGTGGTATTTGAGCATGGATGTCTGTGTTCGATCGCTCCCATTGGGTGGCGCCGACGGGTAAAGAACGAAGAGGTCGAGAGGTGGGTATTTGATAGTGGTTATCAATCGAGTTGTTGTGCTCAATCTTCACGTTTCCGCATGCCTAGATGGCTAGGCCATGTGATAAGGATTTCAGCTGATCACCTGCAATATCGAGCATTTTTCTACCGATTGTGCGGCTGACTGACATAAGGTGTGAGGTGGACAGATGATGATTTAAGGTGGAGCAATGAATTCGTTCACCGAGGTATCGACCATTGTATGTTGGTTTTGTTTTTTTGGTTGGGGTCCTCGGGACCCACATATTTTGGGGCTAGAGACGTTAGTTGAGATGGCGGCTAATTGGAGTTTGGTGGCATGAATGTTTTCGTTGTTTGGCCGAGTTGTCTGTGAGGTGAGTGTACTTAGTGACGCGGGGTAGTGAAAGCCACAAGGAAGATTGCCCTGACAGGGCATCTAATCTGCTATCTCACTTACAGTTTAGTTGTTTGTTTACAAGATGTAGACGCTGTGTTGTTGCATGTGTGAATTTAGGCATTATTGTTTTCACTGTTTTAATCCTGGTCTTTCTCTTGTTTTCGTTCCCTAATCACGGCCAGTCTCGTCTCTTCGTGGCTGCGTAGCGATTAACTATCGGTTCGGGCCATTGGTGTTTTGTTGCCTATGATGGTGTTGACATTTGTGTTTAGGTTGCTTGTCAACGTGATGCCATCTCGTTGCGTGAGCTTTACAGACATTTGTGATGTGCTATCGAGGTCTTGTAAAGCAGTCCATCTGAATCTAGGTTGCGCGACAGACTTCTTGTGATGAAATTTCACGATTATCCATTCCGACCGAATGCTTGTTAAAACCACTCTTCCTTACTTCTAGGTTCTGCGTTATCACACTTTGTTTATGCTCTTCTTGACAGTGTTTCACTGCAACTTCTTTTCGTATCAGTTCTATTTTCTGTGGAAGTTGAGCAGAGTTAGTTCATGTGTACTAGTTTTCAAAAGACAGATTTTTCCATCAGGGTTTCTGCTGACAGGCGCCTCTATGGCTGGCCACGTGTAGTTTTCAGGCATCACGGTAACTTCATTATTGCTAATGATGCTATTGAGCAGCTTGCGCACATCTTTCTCCTAACGTTAGTACTGCAAATGCATCATCGGCATGTGGTGCACACAGTTTTGTTTCGATGAACAAATTGCCTGGTTCATTCCAGTTGTGTAAACCTAGCGACCACTGGGAACAAATCGTTGTAGTTACGAAAGCCTACTGCGAAGAGGTAGATATGGTTCCACCAAGATGAATAGGTGGGCAACGGAGTCTTTGGCCGGGGCCCGAAAGGAGTCAGTGGGAAAAGCTCACTTACCATATTTGTGATAGTTCAAGCAAGGTCATCGCTGATTTATGCTCACCAACTAGCCAACTTGTTCTGTACGTCTCGAAAGGCAACAGATTCTGGGTAGAATGCGCTGAGATAATATCAGACAACCTTCTTTGTGCACTTCTGGGGTCGGTAGACCAACACGCCTGATGCCAGCTTGGTTGCAAGCGCTATCGCGAGAGCGCACAAATGGGCGTTTGGTCGCTTCACAGTCACTTTCTGAAGTTTTCCATGGCTAAAGCACTGTTATTAAAAATGCAAGTCTTGGTATTCTTGACTCGCTTAATGCATCTGGCAGCTGAAGATGTGGGGTCAGTGATTCTTCATAGGCTAGCTGTCAGCAAAGTACCAACGAACTCCGTATGATAATTGAGCTATAACACTAGGCGTTCGGTCGCTTAATGACGAGTCAGTAGTGGTAAACGAGGATGTTGTTGTGAATTCTCTAACACAAGGTGTCTTCTGCCTAGAAGGCCTGGTAAGGTTCAAGCAATTATTATCACAGAGCAAGTAGGATTACTGTTATTTCTTCTCACTGATCAAGTCGAATGCGGTTCGTTTTGTTTTGTGTCTCTTATTCGAAGCCCATAATCATTCATGTGCCTGTTTTGCTTCATCAGGCTGAGATGGTGGACGAGTTTATCGGTCCCCCGGCTGCCTTATCACAAGTTCGTTGCTTAGACCTGTATTGGGATGTACACTTTCATCTTGAGAATGTTTTCCGCTGAATATGGCACAATTGAAAACCTGACACACTCCGAAGCTTTGTTATAAGGCTACCAGTGTTTTTACTCCCTCACGAACCAAGCGAACTTATTATTGTAGTCAAAATGCAAACATTTAACAGATATTAGAGTAACAAATGAGACAGGAGTACTTTTTTGAAAACTTATTCAGGAGAACCGAAAAACCAAGGGTGGCAAACTTGTACCTTCGCATCGGAATGTTTTATTTCATTGGCCGTTAGTATGGAACACTCCTTCCATTTCTCCTTTGCGAATTTTTGTACAGCGTTTTGGCATGCTCTTAGCGAAAGAGCAATTGAGCTCAATTTGCAGCAGTCCTGCCATAAGACAGCCTTCACGAAGTTGCAATATCTTGGCCCGTTTGCATGCACACTGACTAACTACGCTCCATAGGTTTCCAGGTAAGATTGGACAGGTGTAACAAGCTTGTCACTCCGGAAGCAGATACATTTTGTGGATGTTAAACGAAATTTTGCAGACGTAATCTTGCTGGCATGTGTGATGTAATAAGTGGCATCAACAACCTTTTCAATCAGCTTACATTCGAATTGGAGTTCGTTCCCAATCTAATATAGCCAATTTGTTCGAACCGTATTTGTGAGCGTACTCCAAACCCTAATGAACTGCTTATCACTGGGTTTCCCAACGAACCATTCAGCTCCCGTTTACTTTCCATTGTGCAGTAAGACCATCCAGACTAGATTTCTCCTCATCATTAAGTGTCACAACCTCTCACTGAGATGTCCATGAGACGCGATAATCTGTTCGAGATTAAGGGAATTTAATTCTTTACCCTTCGATGATTAGGCTGGATGAAATGGTCCATCGCTTTATGTATGATTCTTGTCGCAACACTACCCATACTTGTCGTCTGCCGCTGTTGAGCTCATTGTCATACTAGATGTCAGCATTCAGACCACGTCTTCATTGTTTTGATGGCTGCTTACTTTTATCGTTATTCACATGTGTTACTGGACAAAAAACTCCGGATAGCTCATTTGACCTGCGAAACTGTTTGGCTCAGATTCCAAATCCGTTTTCCATCGATTCAACGTTGCTTCTCTAGCCACGTTGAAGGTGGAAATTTGAATGAATGTGTGCGCATGAAATCGCTTATCCGCCCCATATTATCGGGCTATTAGCCTAGTCCCAACACACTAATCCCATTTACCATTCAGAGTGATGTTTGTACGTGAAGTGTGTTTACTCTTTTCTAACCTGGACCTGCCTCATATGTCGTATGTTTCACTTTCAGGAGTCAGTGTGGTGTGCTTACATGGTCGGACTTAAGATTAAGTTGCAATCATTTTTTGACTCTTTCGACTGTTTAGAAAAGAGTCAGCTGCCTCCTAAAAATTCTGTATGGTACGGCATGGTAAAGTCAGTCATTTGGACACTGAAGGAGGACGCTTTATGGCTCATTGGTATAGAGTTACTCCTAAAACACCGGACGATTTCATGAATGAGCCATGTGGTATGGGTCTTATCTAATACCAACTTTCCGCCACTTATAAAACAGCCTAATTTGTTTTGACTACTATGCAATAATCAGTAATGTTATGATTTGATCAAACTTGTCTAGTGTTGTGACACCGGAAATATACATTAGGTTTGAGGTTTCTAGACTCCGACGTGCCACCCTAGGACAATAAGATCACACCGTCTTCCAACATCTAACCTGTATAGCTCATACATACTTGGAGACAAAATAGCTGGTCAGGACAAGTTGCTTTCCGTTAGCGGGCCCGAACCTGACATGAAAAGAAGTATGACACTCCCACTGGATTCACTTCACCTTCACATGTGTGCACTCGTTTTTCAGCATCGACCACCCAGGTGATCTTTGAGGAGTACCGTTCACTTTTCGATTAGTCAGTTCTCGCGCCTGCTCGCCATATGTCATCGCTCCGCTTGGTTGGACACCATACCCCAAGTAACAGGCAAAGCTGGATACGCTCCACACACTCCTTATGTATTAGTCAACCTGAAAAAGACAGTTTCGTAGCTTGACGACTCGAATACCCATACACGATTGTATCAGTCTACCAGAGCCTTATTTCGAATTACCTCGTCATTCTAGACGGATAAATCGACGGTTTGGCCCAAAAGAACAAGCCACTTCCCCTAGTTGTCCGAACCGTAGCTCATGCATAATCTGAATCCCCACCAATTTACATTTTAACTCATGATATCATTGGAGCAGCCACTGCTAAATCTGCACGCTTACGTTTCAATATAACTTCCTGTAGACAGATAGTGACTGATCAGTCCGCTGCCCACATTCCAGTTGTCAATGTTTGCTCTTTGATGGTCATCATTCCCTGCTCGGCATATTCATGTCGAGCCGGGTGAACCTTTGAGTGGGTGAATTATTAATGTCCAGTAAAGGTCACGTAATCAACCACTATCGGAGAGTAGGTGATAAGGCCAGAAATAGATTGTTTCCTTCGTTCCCGATGAGTGAATATTCAGCCAGCTCATGTGTAAAAACACAGCAGGTTGGGTATGAGAGCCGCGAGCCAGCCGATGCCAACTGCTTCTGCCCTATTCTTTAGTCTAATAGTGCATATACATGTATATTAAATGGGGAAATATGAATTCGATTATTTGATGGAATGTTCAAGAAATCAGCCTCAAAGATGCTTTACAATCTGTCATTTGGTTGCTACGGGCGATGGGTTGTCAAGGCAAGTGGTAAAGTTACACAAGCTTGCCCTTTTAATCTAGTTCCTGGCTGATTAGCCTCTGTTGCTGTCTAATCAGCTTGACTAACCTAAGATGACCCATCCGACCTCTTACATTTGTTTTGATACCAACTAGCCTCGATTCAGTCACATTGTGGATTTTCCTTTTCTGTTGACTTATTTTAGTCGCTAGACATTTACATACGTGACACGTCCAGAAGTGCGTGTTCTTCTGTCTTTTACGTTTAGTTAACTTATTGCGTAGTCCATATTCTGCACTTCACAAACATGTACAAATTGTGGCATACTTTCATCTGCCTGTCCCCCCTCAAATGTATGGTGTGGAGCCACTTCGTCCTCTCTCTAGTTTGGTGTTTCCATTTCCCATTAGTTCAGTTATTTCCCATCCTAAAACTTTATTGCAGTTAATATTTTCACTCATTGTATGTCACCTCTCAGCGTAAATGTCGCATTCTGCCTAAGTAGTTATCAAATCTCTCTTCTGTTCGGGACGAACTGTCGGTTACTCCACGATAGTATATGCACAATTATGCTATACCACCTCCCGGAAATGTTTCTGATTTATGATGCAAATTTTCTGCTGAAAAGATTATAGACCCTGCTCGTGAAAATTTTGATTTTATTAATTTGAAGGCGAACTTCCGCTAAAGACATTATAGTTGTCCCCAACAACCTGTGATCGTTGCCCCTTAGCTTATGCACAAATGTGAGTGCTCTTGTGGACAGTTGAAAAACTGGGAGTAGATAGGACCCTTAATACCCCCAACAAAAAATTTCTTACATTTGCTAACCTCATTCTGAAGTAGTTCATTAGTGATTGCGCGCTTGTTTCCCAGATGATCGTCCGGTACTCAGAATGGTGTCTTAGTTCTTTATTAGTTTACGTTCGAGCTCTGCTCATTTTATTGGTCCTAATCACCTGAGCTAGATTCGGTCTGTCGGCATTGTATTTGACTGACGTCTTACTTGGATATTGTCATTTGTTCGAGTATACATTTTTCCACTTATTACACATTCTTGATTTGCCTTATTTTTCTCAGATCGCTAGTGGAATGGCTTATTTAGAGAAGGAGCGTTATATTCATCGCGATCTGGCTGCCAGAAACATCTTAGTCGGAGAGAATAACGGTATAAAAATTGCCGACTTCGGCTTGGCTCGTGTTGTCGAAGACCACTATTCTACCTACATGGCTCACAAGAGTACTAAATTTCCCATCAAATGGACCGCCCCCGAGGCGGCTCTCATGGGCCGTTTCACGATCAAATCCGATGTGTGGTCATTCGGTATTGTTATCTACGAATTGATCACCCATGGTCAGGTTCCATATCCGTCCATGGATAATACGGAGACGCTGGAACAGGTACGGACAGGCTATAGAATGCCACGACCAACCTCTTGCCCTCAGCCCATCTACAACATGCTCCTTCGAATGTGGGACGCAGTGCCTGAGAGACGGCCTACGTTTGCCTATCTATTCGATTTCTTTGAAGATTACTTCGTCACGTCGGACACAGACTATAAACATGCCTCGAATACAGCTAACGGCACTCACTGTGACTTGTCGGCGTCCTCATCATCCCCTCGACTCTCAGTAGCTACTGGTAGCGGCAAATGTTGTTCTTCCTCATCGTCACAGCCAATGGTCACCTCTAACCCAATGCGGAACGGCTCTAGGGATGATGTGTGCCTTACAGGACAGTTATCACTCACTGCCATGACCTGATTAAGTTTCTTCTTTCCCGCTCTATTCCGTTGCTAGGTGATATGCACATTGCTTTGGCACTCGCCGATTTGCATGGTCTCTATTTGATTTTAGGCACAAATTAATGATCTCATACATTCCAGATTGACTCTGTACAGACATTGTTCCAATTATCCCCCTCCTACCGTTTTCAAGCTTTATCTGCCCTCTATAGTTGATTCGTTGCAAATGAACTACTCATGTGTGCGTGTGCGCACCCCGGATAGATTTATCGAACACGTTCGGAGATTTTGAATCATTTTTCTCTTCTTTCTCAACTCTAGTTGAAGTGTTCTTCTGTATTCTTAGACGTGCTAGTCATCATGCAATTTTTGGCACTCATTTTGTTTTTCAGAGGAGTGGACTTTTTATGTGATGGAGACGTTCAGTATTTCCTTCCTTATTTCTTTCTTTTTTATTTTAAACCCGACTCTGTTATCTTTTTGATTCGTAAACCACTGCATTTCTGTTCCTGTTCGTTAATGATTGCAATGCCGAAAGATGTGAATTATCGTGTAGATTGTTTCTGTTTGATGAATGAGCCACGTCGATCCTGCATACCTGACATCAGTTTGGGGACCGGTGACACAGTCCAGCGAAGGAGTAACTACTTCTATTTACAAACCTTGTTGTCGAGATTATCCTCAGCGGTGATGACGCTGAGAATCAGTTGGACAGTAACAGATTTGAATCCCAGTCATGATCGGGCTAGGGCAGCCTTGGCAGTATCCAGATCTCGTATGTCTCGCTAATTCACATGGCTGCAACTTTGTGGTACAACTGCTGAAGATCTAATTTCGATGACCCGATCTCTTTGTTTATGCCTATTGAGTAGGCAATACAGCATGCCGGGGAACCGAATTTACCGTTCTCGTTTTACACGAGATAACGATGTATATCATTCTGTCCTGTGTCCGCTGTTGTGTGATCTTACCCCAGTTGAGCTGGGTGGCCATAATCACGTGTGGTCGAATAAGCATAACACAAGCCGTCTATACACTTATTTCCAGTTCTGGTCAATATCGTGTGTCTGATAGTAGGCTTCGGAAAATCTCAGCCGTGACCTGGTTGATCAGGATGCACACAGCAAATTCACTCCATTTGGTAGTTTGTGAATGCACACATTTGTCACTCCACCCCCTCGTTCCATAAGTTTTCTGCAGGATGGCGGCAACAGTTCATTCGACGTTTGGGCGGTGCAAGGGGCTAGATGGGGCGATTGTGAAACGGCTCGTGATAGTCACATCCGCTTACCGTAACATCTGAGTGCATAACTGTTGGGCTTCGTGGGTTATGGGTTGCATCAAACTGTCTGAACTAATCGATGCGAGTAAGCTGACGCATTGCTAATCGTTGACCCAATTAATACGCACCACTCCGACTAGCTGCTCTATGCTAGATACTTTAGAAGAAGTACCGCAGCTTTGTGATTGTTAAAAATGGTGACGGATTTGGTGATCCGATCCGATGGTTTGGATGTTCGGTTGCTCACCGAGATTGGCTTTTAGGTTGGAAACGTTTCGTCACCGAGTGAAGTGACACGAACGGGTCGACGAACAACTGGGCACAACACTGTGACCTTAACCCCATTTTCGGTTAGACTGTAGCTAAGACTGTCATTGTAGCAACTATTACTGTTGTATAACATGCCTCCGTTTGTGAGTAGCATGAGACTACCCGTACGCGTGTGAAGCAATGGGGAGGTCTCAACGCCAAGAAGACGAGGGACCAAGAACGACTATTAGAAGTGTGTATATGCACTGTGTGTGATTTGTTACCGAGGTGAATGACGACACTGCTGTCCAACGGCTGCGTGCTGGCGTAATAATGCGTCGGATTCCGTGGAGCGGACTACACCTTTAAAGTTGCTTAAACGCCTAGATGTACCGGCCAAGTATGGGAACGCACTGTCCGCGCTTTATTCCCATACTTCAGCTTCGGCTAGGGTTTACGGTGAACTGCATGACAGTTTCAGCACCGTGAGCGGCGTATGTCAGTGCTGTCCACCTTCAACATTTTTGCTTACTTTTGTCATAGGCGAAATACTAGAGGACTGTCTGCGGCACTCACATGGTGCCGTCTTGTGGAAGGCCGACTGATCAGGATTACGCTGACGACAAGGTGTTGCTGTTTGATAGTTTCCAAGCAGCACAGCCACTGTTAGGCACTATTTTGCACTCCACCACAAACTAAGTAACGCCTTTCGCAACTTCAAATAACTCAATGCCTCTGCAGGACTGCTATGGTCATATAGATGTAATGCTGGTTAATAGAGTTGTGGAGGTTGGTGGTCGATCGGTCTGTGTATTAAGGAAGTTGTATCAGCAGCGGCAGAGGTATACGAAATGAAACCGAAGCCTGTATCTCTAATGCTAGTACGGTACTCACTAATCTGAGCGATTTCTGGCGACACAGGTATCTCTCTCCGAAGCGTAAGGGTCACGTATATGGGACGATTGTGAAGGATACAGCTGCGTAGTTTGACCGTTCGTGGTATTTGAGCATGGATGTCTGTGTTCGATCGCTCCCATTGGGTGGCGCCGACGGGTAAAGAACGAAGAGGTCGAGAGGTGGGTATTTGATAGTGGTTATCAATCGAGTTGTTGTGCTCAATCTTCACGTTTCCGCATGCCTAGATGGCTAGGCCATGTGATAAGGATTTCAGCTGATCACCTGCAATATCGAGCATTTTTCTACCGATTGTGCGGCTGACTGACATAAGGTGTGAGGTGGACAGATGATGATTTAAGGTGGAGCAATGAATTCGTTCACCGAGGTATCGACCATTGTATGTTGGTTTTGTTTTTTTGGTTGGGGTCCTCGGGACCCACATATTTTGGGGCTAGAGACGTTAGTTGAGATGGCGGCTAATTGGAGTTTGGTGGCATGAATGTTTTCGTTGTTTGGCCGAGTTATCTGTGAGGTGAGTGCATGTGTCGACGTAAGGAATCCGTATTTCTGACGCCGCCTTGCTTTTGCTTACAGCTTAGCTCCTTATTTGCGGGGTGTAGGCACGTTGATTTGGAATGTCCGGATACAGACGTAATTGTTTTTAGTAGTCAGGTACCCTCTTTTTTTCGTCCTAGAGATAGCATGGTTTTTCTTCACGGTTATATTATTACGAAGACGACTGATGGGTCACCGACTGCCTACATTTTTAAACGCGCGCAGTCCTACTGGGTTGGCCTGATTGTTCAGCACGGGCGGTGATTGGTCCAAAATTCATCATGTGCCAGTCTTTCAATTCGCCCCGCCGTCTTCATCAGTTATCGCCACACAACTGCGCTGACTTGTTGACTGGAAAAAGTAAAGGTTTTCCAACTCCTTCCTGGTACTTTTTGTTATTTGCTTCTCACGCACTTTTAGTGCAAACATCGCGTTTGCCGATAGTCTTTACTGGTTCAAGAGGATTTTATCGCCCACCAGATGGACCTTGAGTAGAATGTTCATACCCACGACTACGAAGTGAGAAAACGACCGTTGATCGCGAAAACAATGGAACTGTCGATACAAGGATTGGTTGGCCCCATTCGAAATGGATTAGCCTGTCACAGTGACCGAAGCCCAATGACGCCTGCGCCACTTGCACTCTCATCCACGCGCCCCATATCTAGTGTGATCTCGAAAGAATAAGACCAGTAAGTGTGTCAGTGTGGTCTTTGCATGCAGCCGGCCGATGTTGGTTAGCCAATTCATAGGCTAGCTCGAAAAGGAAACCCTTCTCTCACGGAGAATAAGCAGACAGAAGCTGCGATAGCAAAGTCCGAACTGAGAAGAAAGATATGTAAAATGTAATGCAAGAAGCAGTTCAGTATAGTAGTGCAGGTTAGTACATTCTAAAGAAGATAAGGATGAAAAACAAAATTCAGATTGGACTGCGAAAAGAATAGGCAAATCATTCATCATGCAATACACCAACAAGGCTGAAGAGAGGAATAGGTGGAAGACTGCAGACATCCAAAATTCTAAAAAGAGGAGCGGATTAGTTGCCAAACGACCATGGTTTTGGTTGACGCAATCTTTAACAGAAATAGAATTGGTATACTGATATGACCTATCTGACCTGAGCCTAACTTACTCGTCATCCCTTCGCCGACGGTGTGCTATGAATACATTGTTGACCTACTAACCCCAAACGGTCAGCACATTCGCGGCCACACACATCGCAACGTCATATAGTCACGTCACCGCGACCTATGGCACCGATGGTTCTCTTGCGTACCGCGCGCTTTCTCGGCCGCGCAATAGCTGCTGGGTGAACTTGTAGACGCCCGTCCGAATCGTATTCCTCCGGGCCGTCGGTTCAACGCTACGTCTTCCCAGCATCTACAATCAATGTTACGACGTGAGAGACTTACCTCGACAGTGTACTGGTATATAAGCTTTTGACCATTAGGATTTCGCTTACCTGATTTCACTTGTCCGTACAGCAGCTGCTCCGGAATACGGTCATCGCCCATTCGTCGGACGTGGCCTAGTCAGCGAAGCTGTGTCAGCATCAGCAGGACTTCCATCCCCGTTCATGTCTGCTCGCCGTAGTACATCAGCGTTCGGGAACATGTCCGATCACCGAATATCCAAGATGCGTCTCAGACATTGCACGTGGAAGCAGCTCAGATGGTGCACGTTCCGATGATACAATGTCCACGTTTTACTGTTGTATAGCAGTTTAGACAGCACCATTGATACTACATCAACAAAATACAAAACTCAATTCGTTCCGCTCAGTTTCGACTGTACAATTAAATCAAACAAATGGTCACGGACAGAACGGACTAACAAGTACAACCGTTGTGCAACGTAAACGGGAACGAATGAAGCTTCAGTGATACCACCTCGAACGTGAGACAGGGGAATAACTGAAACCATACAGTGACCATGTCGAAGCCTCCCCCTGCAAGATTGTCAAGCTTCTCATGTGAAATATCCCGCCGTTTCGGTAGTAGGAATGAAAACTTTACGTGTGTTCTACGAGTGAAATTTTCTCGCATCAAATTACACTATTCAGAGGTCCAACGTAATGTATGTTTCGCGTAAAAAGGCAAGGGAGTAGCGCTAAGGAAATGTGCGACTGTTTGAGCATGCCCCGATCGTGTATGGAGATGCGCATATATGGAAACATCGCTTCGATATCCGCAGCTATCCCCACTGCATTGGCGTAATTAATGGAAACGGTGATTTTCTGTGCCAGCCGTGTTCTACATGAGTTGGTTAACACGTATACTCGATTAAAACCGAATACAAGTGATATCAAGATGTGAACCAACCCACCGTGCGACCATCACATATTTCCTAACTACGTGATCGGGTGACAGTACGATATGAGCGACGCACGTATCAGGAGACGAATGTGTGGGAATGAATGTTGCAAGGGTCGTAGAGTGGCCGGGGCCAAGTTGTGTATCGAATTTTGTGGTCCCGTTTGTAGCGTGTGCCCTGAACATCGGCGAAAACTAGTTGTTAAGCCACTGAGGAACCTAGGCGATAGCGATGTTTCAAACTGCAGACTACACGCGTTTCAAAGATAATTCCGCAACCATTAATCCCGACTGTACGAAGAAACAATTCAAAAGCATATTGCAGCAGCAGCATCAAACCATTCGGTGTCCAATGTCAGAATCACCCAAAACGGTTTGACAACAAAATATAGTTATTTGGAGCCTGATGCGAGAGAAGAACCAATTCAAAGGTATTCGTGAAATTAAGGATGGTTAGTGGAAAAACTAAATGAGATGATGCAAAAATATGCCGACCACGGGCAGCACAGGGAGTTCTACGGTCCGCTCAAAGCCACTTTTGGCCCGTTTATTCAGTCTTCTAATGCGTTATTGGTCAGTGTTCCCGGGTGTTTCGTGCACATTACCGGAACGTTTCATGAGGAACTGGCACAAACACTTTGGCTGCCTACCGATTTAGTCTACTCCCCATGATTAGGTGACGTTAAAGCGCGCCACTTGCATCCCGGATCTCGCAGAGGTCCAGAGAGTAGTAAACAATTGAGTATCGAAAAGGCTGTTAAAGAAGATGGGTTACCAGAGAAACTTCTAAGCATGACGGTCAACTATTGAAATGCGCCTTGCTCCAGTTTGTTCATCCAGTCTGGGAGCAGAAATCAATCCCGCAAGCGTTTAAACCTGCCCTCATCTCACCTTTGTTTGCGGATAAGTGAAGCAATCAAAGTGCCGACAATTAAGGTAGAATTTTGCTAAACTGCCCTGGAATTTTTGCAAGAGTTCTGCTCAACCGATGAAACACCGAAGTTATGGAAACCAATGTTCCCGAGTAGCAATGTAAGGTCCAGGCCGGTCGCATCCCTGTTGACATAATGTGTGCTGGTCGACAAATGCTTTGGAAACGTCGTGAACGCAACCTGCCGTTGTGTGCTCTCCTCGTGAGATTCACCAAGGCGTTTGATTCCGTGAGCCGTGAAGCAAATTGATCGGTACTTGTTACGTTTGAATTTCCAGGATAGTAAGTCAGTCTAAGTTAAACTTTCCTCGTACGAAGGTGCTATACTTACATATGGAATCTACATCAGTGGAATAGTTGCCCAAACTTCTGCTGCTTGGCCAACAACCGGTTGACGTGTATCCATGACCCTTTAGTTGTGAGCTTACCTGTCCAAGACTGGTGCTGTTTTCGGGTATCCTGATATAAGTATTTGGAATAAGCACATTATGAAGATGAAAAGCGATTGTACTTATTTATGGAACAACGGTGCCGTCCACGCTGTTGTGCGGCGATGAAATATAAACAGTTTATCAATGGTGATTGCGGTATCCGGGCCGCACCATAATGGCAATATCCAAATCGCATACTGAAAAGTAGGTAATCGGACGCCAAGGTATTTCGTCAGACAAAGGTGCATAAGACTGGACTCCTGTTGATACCCAACCAGCTTCGTTATCGGAGCCACATCCTTAAAAGGGCCAACTAATGAGTTTTGACGCGTCTGCTGTACTGACAGCTAAAAGCGGGCGAGATCTGTCTTGCGTTCAATGCTCCGGGGGAAGTCGCTAAAGGTCCGTTCGTCCTCCGCATTTCATTCGAGATCTAAATGCTTTCATCTCTACTGGTCCACATGCTTTGGTTTTTGGAACTAATTTGACTCAAGCGGACTAAAGCAGGTAGACCGTGTGGCTGTATGAGATTTGGCGATTGAATGGGTGAACGACAGCTATCAACGATCATATGACTGGTCTTCTTTTCATTCCGTATGTACCTCCGATCCATGATTAGAGTTGGATCTTACCCATAGGAGTTTTGTCCTCTAAGGGGTTATCCGTCTTGTGGTGTATTCCGCAACCAGTAGATCCGAGATGTGAGGTCAGCCTACACTAATGTATCAACCGACTGGTTGAGTGATCAGTAAAGATGGTTTACCCTGACCCGCAGCCTCCAGTCCTCACAGTAGGAGGGTTATATTGCTCACTCTATGGACTAAAGCATGTAATCATTTTGATAAGTGGGATTTGAGCCCATTTTTATACCTCCGGGTTGTTAGTGTAAAACAACACAAACAGAGTAAATACCCCGACAGAAAAATCAATCACCCAACCACGGATGGAAGCAGGGATAAGACTGATCATGCTATGTGATCGTGCTATGTGAGACACCTAAATAGAGTTGAAAAAATATACAGAAATCTAACCGAGATCATTTTCTCTGTCGGTATCAAACACCTTGTTGAAAATGGCCTGTCAAGAAACGAAGGTCACGTTTGCATAGGTCGACAAATAAGCGCTTCAGTCAGATCTAACAAACTCGGAAGTAAATCGACAATCTGATTTAGGAATAGACTGAATGATTCATATTGGGACAAATGAGAGACGGCGAACGACTGATCGTGAACCATACTATATGGTCAAATTATGAACTGCTAGACAGCAAGAAACAAATCAAAAGAAAACGACAAATCTACGATAATTCGAATACTCAATACCAGGTTGGCCATAGAGACTAACAAGTCTGAAATAATCAATTTCCAACGTTCTGATAATGATAATTTTAGCAAAAGGTTGAATCCATTATTTCCCACGTTATGTGCTACTTACCAATTTCATGGTACTGGGTGGTCAAACATTGGAGAACACTGATCGAGTGGATCACCATGAAATTCACTAGATTCATAAGCATACCGAATTTTTGGAATGTGGACTTCTTTTCACGACCTTCGTTTGTGAGATCACTCAGGAAGTTAAGAACGACCTTCCGCACTAGGGTTCCGCTGTGTCCCCCTGCTGCAAACTTGTGGAGCCCAATTGGGTGGACTGTTTGAAAACACCAACTCATCGGCGCTCACACTTAGTAGATCATGGTCGTTCACAGGGGTGTACAGTTAGCATGTCATATGTGCGGCAAAATTGCATGAACTGTATCCCATGTAAACTGTCCTGTACTGAAGAGGCACGGTCAAACTACACTATTCGTGTGCAGCCAAGTGAATGTAACCATTGAATTGTCACGTACTTATCGGTCGGCGACACATGTTCGGCCCTCGGGCTACCAGTAGAGTTAAAGGAATATTTCTCTCTGTAACATCCTTAGTGTTCATACGGCCTGCTCCTGTTCCCCTACCGAATACCCCCATGTGTCATCGGTGTTGTTTGCTCACATCAGCTAGCCTCCTGACCATGGTTGTGAGTGCTACTTCCATGGTCACAGCTGTTCCATTATGGGGAAATCCGAGTATTTCTGAGAAGGTTTCAATGTGGCTCTGTGAATTGGATAAAGACTAATGGACCTCGTGGACATTGTGCGAAAGCAAATCGAAGTCGATCATCGGGGTAGTGTAAAGAAGCCTCACGGAGCTGGCAGAGGCCAGCTGAACGAAGACTTTGGTTACCGGGTCCAGCCGCTCTGCTGACCGTCAGCATATGGTACGGTGGTTCAAGGACACTCGTCTTAGTCTTGGTGGTGATCAATTGGTCTACTCTGTGTCACTGTCGGCAGCGTTATCAACAGCCCTACAGAAGTCGGACGAGAATTGGGAACAACGAGTGGTGACAGACCTGATCATGGACAACATGCAGCCAACAGCCCAGGAACAATGGAACATCGCCCTCATCCACAGTCTGATTACTTTGGAAGAACTGGTTACAGTGTGGTATTACCCTCGTGTATTTCCGGCAATCCGTAGAATCTAAGAGTTCGATAATTAAACAAGAACATTGCAAAACACGAATTGACGATGCAAATAATGTGCCATGCGACGGACTACCGAAGTCGTGTAAGAATTGCTATCGATAATATCCTCGCCTCGGATTCCAACATACACTCTGGCTAAAGATCGGTGAAAATGACCACAATATCTCATCGATGGACCGCAACAAATTATCAGTAGTTTTTGACAACTGCTGGGAAAACTGGAGAACGTTAAATTAACGGAAGACAAACCAATGTATTCGGTTGGCGTCACAGTGCTTTTCACATCAGTAGACCCTACTCTGCCCAAGGAAACACGGCAAGGACTACTGGAAGAACTGCCGCAAACCCTCGAAAAACTACACCGGTTCGTTCACAGTCTAGCAGTGCGCCTGATAGGAAGCGAAATCTCCTCCTCTTAATGGAGAAAACAGACAATCTTGACCCCGACAATAAGGTGACTGTCCCCGTTGATTGTTTCTAAGACAAACCAGACGATGGATGCGGGAAGCAACTTCGTTTCATTCCAAAACGTGCATGTCAAAGAGTAAATTACAGAGTATGCATGTGCCGGATTGCGACGTACAAACATTTCCGAATCAGAAGTTCGAGGGAAAGTTACTGAAATATGGTAGTTGAGGTCACTAAGTCACCGGACAGCGTGGCGGAATAAAAGTGGAACAAATAAAAAGAATAGTGAAGGTTACTTATCAACTGTCCAGGATGTTTCCGCTCATTCCGACTGGGTAAAACAACCCTTTTGTAGAATCAGGAGGTTTCCGTCGACAAAAGTTATACTACTCGAGAAGAAGTAACCTCGACTCAGTGAATAATTGGAAGTGTAGAATATGAGCAACTTCGTGAAACCATGTCTATCTACACTCCTCAGACACAATACCAAAGCCTGTGAGCGACTGGAAGGAATGTCGATGGACTTTCCTGTATCTGGTTTCATCGTCGAAGCAGTCATGCAAATGTTGCAAAGGGTTGCGTTAAAGCAGAGTGAACCAAACCAGTGGACATTCTATATGTGTAGAACAAGTCAGGTT